>JAOXYA010033911.1:0-12868 GCA_028565675.1 Sorex palustris
AAATCTCAGGGCTAGGACGAAGGAGACGTTACTGGTGCCTGCTCGAGGCAATCGACGAACAACAGGATGATCATGATTGTGATTATTTATTTATTTTGCTTTTTGGGTCACACTCGGTGATGCTCAGGGGTTCCTCCTGGCACTGTACTCAGGAATCACTCCTGGTGGTACACAGGGGACCCTATGGGATGCTGGGAATCGAACCTGGGTTGGCTGCGTGCAAGGCAAATGCCTACCCGCTGTGCTATCTCTCCAGCCCTTTTAGCTACCCTTTTATACCCACCCACCTACACCCCCCCCAGAAAAAGCACTGACTTCAACATAGTATTCTAAAGGATTCTTGCCCTAAATCTGACACATGATGACATAATAAGATCTATCTGGTGCTTCATTCTTTGCTCTTTGGAAATTTCTCTGTTCACTTGTTTACCATATGGTTCTCACTCAAGAATAAAAACTCAGTAACTATGGCAGATTAAAAAAAAAAGTCTTCTCTAGGGGCTGGAGAGACAGTTCAGCAGATAGGGCATTTACTTTGCATATGGCCTACCTGGGTTCGGTCCCCAGCATCCCATAGGATTCCCTGAGCACCGCTAGGAGTGATTCCTGAATGCAGAGCCAAGAGGAACCCCTGAGCATCACAGCATGTGACCTCAAAACTTTAAAAAATTTTTTTAATCTTCTCTGACTTACTGGGGACCCAGTGGGAGCTCAAAAAAGATTTGTAGGATAGGGGCTGGAGCGATAGCACAACGGGTAGGGTTTTTGATTGCACACGGCTGACCCAGTTCGATTCCCAGCATCCCATATGGTCCCCTGAGCACCACCAGGAGTAATTCCTGAGTGCAGAGCCAGGAGTATCCCCTGTACATCGCTGGGTGTGACCCAAAAAAGAGAAAAAAAAAGAAAGATACATCTAGATTGCTGTTTACATTGATGACACATTGAAATGCTAATATTTTTAGATACTAAGAGGCCATGAACTCTGTTCATCAAATTGTTTTTGCCAGGGCCTCTTTTGTATAACTCCTTGGAAATCCAGAATTAAATTTAAATGACTCTAGATGACTTGTCTTGTATTCCTATGGAATAGCCCTACGTTAGAGCAGAGCAGGACTCACCAGCTGTGGCCTGTGTGCCACAAGGCTGGCCCGAGGCCTGCTTTTGCAGATAAAGTTTTATTGGGATGAAGCCACACCCCTTCACTTGCATGTCGACTGAGGTGGGTCCCTTGCTGTGAGGCAGGACTCTGGAGCCACAAAGGAGGACATAGTCCCCCCCGTAGAGCCTTAAGGAGTCTTCACCAGGCCCTCGGCAGAGAAAGTGGCCTTATGAAGTGTCGGTTTGCGGGCCTGGGTCTCTGTGCCTGGCCCTGGAGACGCCCACTGTGCCCTCACCCCGCAGGTGTACGTGCGGAGAGGTTACATCGCCTACGAGCTCAACAGCCTGCAGCACCGGCAGCTCCCCGACGGCACCTTCGTGGTGGAGTTCCAGTTCATGCTGCCTTCTTCCCACCCAAACCGGTACGGGGGCCAGGGCTTCCTTCCCCCTCGCCGCCTGTCTCTGGAGGGCACAGGGCACGCCGGTTTCCCCCACTGTGTGATCGCCCCACACCTCTGCCTTCTTTTCTGTCACGCTGAGGAGAGCCCACAGCGAGTGTGTGTGGGTACTGGTGCTCACCCCGGAGTATTTAGAATCAGAGGGATGGGAATTAACCTTAACCTGCAGTTCCTTAGTCGTGCCGTCCAGCGTCATTTAAAATTATCGCCAGGAGTAATTCCAGAGTGCGGAGCCAGGAGTAACCCCTGTGCATCACCAGGTGTGACCCAAAAAGCAAAATAAATAAATAAATAAACAAAATAAAATGCTGGGGGGCTTGGGGGGGTGGCAGGAGGGATAGTAAAGCAGGTAGGGCGTTTGCCTTGCACGCAGCCGACCCGGGTTCGATCCCCGGCATCCCATATGTTCCCCCGAGAGCTGCCAGGAGTAATTCCTGAGTGCAGAGCCAGGAGAAACCCCTGAGCATTGCCGGGTGTGACCCAAAAAGCAAAGAACAAAGTGCTCAGGGGCCGCTGTCCTGGACAGGGCCATTCTGAAATGTTTCATCCTCCTCGGATAGTCGCGAGGACAGGGAGGTCCTCGGCCATGCAGTGCCATCCCTGAGCCAAGAGACACACAGGGTTTAGGACAAGAAGTAGCTGAAGTTACGCGTGAGCGTGAGCGAGTGTGAGCGTCCCCTGCCCCACCCCGTGCTTGAATTCAGCTTGCCCCGAGGTGTGTGTGTGTGTGTGTGTGTGTCTCTCTCTCTCTCTTTCTCTCTCTCTCTCTCTCTTGCAGACAAGGACCCTGGGGGACTTCACCTTGCTTGGGGTCCAGCGGCTTGTTCACAGGAAGCAGAAATCCGGGGTGGGGAGGGTTGGAGGGGCACCTCCCCCTCAGTTCTTTCCACAGCTTTCCAGGGCATCCAACCAGGGCAGGTGGCCAAGAACGGGCCCTGATCCTCGGTCGGGGGTCACCTGGGGTACCTGTCACTCACTCACCGTCTCTTTTTTTTTTCACCCGTCTTCTTTCAGGACCCGGAGCACCGTTCTGCTCAGGTAGAGCGAATGCCTCCCCCGCCGGGCTCCACTCTCGCCGGGTCTGGGACCACCCCACCCCCTTCCTGCTTTCTCCCACCCCTCCCCGTTCTCCTGGGCGTTCCCCAAGGTCTTGCTTGTGGCCAGGATGGTCTCCTTGTGATGGGGCTTTCCGCTGATCCGCTCTGAGCTCTGGGCCACCAGGTACCTGCTTTCCGGAAGAGAGGGCGCCTCCCGCGTGACCTCTCAGAGTGACGGAGAGCAAAGCCTCTTGTGGGTAGTGTGGAAGAGCGGTCAGCTCCCGGGGGCTGGAAACGCTCCCTCTGTCCTCCCCGAATCCCCCTTCCTTCCCACCCTTCTTAGTTCCCGGAGGGACACTGAGACAAAAGGGATGCTGGTGGCCTGGAGATATTTGGGGGCTGATGTGAAGGTTTCATAAATTGTCCCCCCCCATTCCCAGGAAGAATTCTTTTCCTTTCTCCTTTTGGTGTCGGGGCTCCCCAGCAGTGCTTGGTGTGACCTGGGGGTCTCTCCTGGCCCGATGGGGTTGCGTGCTTGGGCCGAGCAGTGGTTGGGGCCCACAGGATCATCACCCAGTGGTGCTGGTGTCGGGGGACGGTGAGGGGCTGGGGGTTGCGCGGCCTGCCCAAGGGGCTGCAGTTGTAGCTCGAGGCCCAGTCTGAGCAGTGCCCCACCTTTGGGTGACTGGGCAGCCGGGCCAGGCAGGAATGAGGCTGAGCTAGCATGGTCACCACAGCCGTGCCCACCATGAGTGACCTCTGACCCTAGCACCCAAGACCACAGGGCTGGACTGTGATTTCAGGGGACCCCGACAGCGCCACACACCCTAAGAGTCCCCCAGGGTCTGCTGACCACTCTCCGGGAGGATTCACTCGTGTCTAGCAGGGCTTGCGTTGGGATCAGGGAGCGAGGAGATGGGACACGCAGGCAGGGGTGGGGTAGAGTTTGGGGGCTCGGCCGGGTCCCCCTTCACGTGTGGGAGACCCAGAGCTGGCCCCTGCCTGGAGTCGCTCATGTGGGTCCTGCACGGCAGCAGTTCTTTGGGCATTGCAGTGGGGGCTGTGCTGCACCCCTGTGCCCGGCCGCCAGCCCTGGTCCCCACCTGCCTCGCAGGCCCCTTCCCCCGCCCGGCTGTTCGTCTCCCCACCATGAGGCCACAAGCAGGTTTGCTTCTGGCCAACAGCCAGCCCCAGGGGCTGCCGCTCGCTACACTCTGCTGGGCTGTGGGTGCTGGGGCGCGTGTTGGTTACTAACTCCGTCCCCCAGGGCGGCTGGCAGGAGCGGGAACAGGGAGGGAGCTGCCACCTGGAAGCGGGACTCGAACCAAGCCCAGGGCTGGCACTCTCGGGCACACTGGTCTAGAGCCTGTCTGTCCGCTGGGTGCCAGGGGCTCACTGGCACAAGGCGTGTCTGTCCTCTGGGGCTCCAGGCACACTGGCCTAGAACGTGTCTGTTCTCTGGGGCACGCCGGTCGAGAACGTGTCTGTTCTCTGGGGCACGCTGGTCTAGAACATGTCTTTTTCTGGGGCAAACCTGTCTAGAACTTGTCTGTTCTCTGAGGCACGCCGGTCGAGAACGTGTCTGTTCTCCGGGGCACACTGGTCTAGAACATGCCTATTCTCTGGGGCACACTGGTCTAGAACGTGCCTGTTCTCTGGGGCATGCTGGCCTAGAACATGTCTGTTCTCTGGGGTACGCTGGTCTAGGACATGTCTGTTTTGGGGGCACACTGGTCTAGAACGTGTCTGTTCTCTGGGGCACGCTGGTCTAGAACGTGTCTGTTCTCTGGGGCATGCTGGTCTAGAACATGCCTGTTCTCTGGGGCACGCTGGCCTAGAACGTGTCTGTTCTCTGGGGCACATTAGTACAGGGCATGTCTGTTCCCTGGGTCTCTCTGGTCACTGGTACAGGGCGTGTCTGTTCTTGGGACTCCAGGCACTGGCACAGGGTACGTCTGTTCCCAGGGTTTCTCCGGGCACACTGGTCTAAGTGTGTGTGTCTGTTCCCGGTCACCTGGTCTAGGGCGTGTCTGTTCTTGTTGCTTTGCTCACTCCCTGGGGTTTGCCTTGCAGGACTCTTGCTCCAAGAGTGATGTGCTTTTCCCCACCACCGCCGTGGCGTCCTCCAGGGCCGTCTGGGTGGGTGACCTGCCCGGGACCTTGGGTTCTGATTCACAGGTGCAGGACCCTGTCCTACCTTTGAGATGGCATCAGGAGTCCAGGGGCCATCTGGGAAGCAGACCTCGGGGCTCTCAGCTGGACTGGACCTTCCCCCGCCTCCCTCCTGGGGTCTGGCTAGAGACTCACACAAGGAAAATGTTAAAGGGGCCCGAGTGATAGCACAGCGGGGAGGGCGTTGTCTTGCACACGGCCAACCTGGGTTCGATCCCCGGTGTCCCATAGGGTCTCCCAAGCACCACCAGGAGTAATTCTTGAGTGCAGCATCAGGAGGAAGCCCTGAGCACACCAACTGTGGCCCAGAAACAAAAAAAGAAAGAGGAAAATGTTGTTACTGAGAGCCCCTCAATGAAAGCATGAAAGGGCGAGACCCTCAGTTCTCTCCTTGGGGGGTCCAGGGACGTTTCCGGATGGGAGCGAGTAACTCCAGGGCCCAGGGCATCGAGTAGACCTCTGGACCGCTCTCCAGGACCCGGGGTGGGGGAGAATGAAGCGTCTGGCCCCTGGCCCCCTGCCAGCGGTGGTCATCCCTTGAAGTCCCTACGGACTCAGCCCTCCTCTCACTGTGGGGGGGGGTGGGGGGCATTTCCCGAGTTCCCCGCCTCCCCGGCTCCGGGTGGGGGATGAGGACCAGGAGGGACCGTGGCTGCTCCTGAGTGCGAATCGCAGCGTCTCCCCTTGGGGCTGGGCTGGGCTGGACGTGTCGGTTCCCCTCGTGCCTTCGCTCCCTGGTTGGGCCCGTGTCAGGCCCCCCGGAATCAGCCGGGAGTCTCGGCTCCGGGAGGCCTCCGGGGAAGGCGCAGCCTCACTGCCCGCTTCCGTGCCCACAGGATGGCCGTGCCCGTCAGCGTCACCAACCCCAACTTGCTGCGGCATAGCACGGAGCTCTACATGGACAGCGGCTTCTCCCCGCCCTGCCAACGCATGGGGGCCATGGTCGCCTTCCGGAGATTCGAAGACTTCACCAGGTACCCCGCCCCCTGCCAGCGCCCAGCACACGGCAGAGCTGGGTACCCACCCCCCCTCCTTGTGTAGCTCTGGCCCCATGCCTGGCCTGGCACATTCTTGATCACAGGATAGAGCACATGCCTGGCGTGCACAGGGCCCTGGGTTTGCACCCCACAACAATGTCCCAAATCCTGCCAGCGCCCCTCTACTCACCCCTGCACTTGAATTGTGGCTCCATCTGTGTGTCTGGGTGTGAGACTCCGGGCCTGTTGTTTCAGCCCTCTCTCCCTCAGTTTCCTCTTCCGTACAATGGGAATGAGATTACCAGCACCAGGGCTGGAGCTATAGTACAGTGGGTAGGGCATTTGCCTTGCATGCGGCTGACCTGGGTTCGATCCCCAGCATCCCATAGAGACCCCCCCCCCCGAGCACCACCAGGAGTAATTCCTGAGTGCAGACCCAGGAGTGACCCCTGAGCATTGCCAGGTGTGACCCAAAAAGCAAAAAAAGAAAAAAAGAAAAGATTACCAGCACCCCATAGAGTTCCCCAAGTCCTGCCAGGAGTGATCCCTGAGCAGAGAGCCAGGTGTGTCCCCTGAGCACTGCCAGGTGTGTCCCCCGAACCAAAAATACTTGAAGAATATGATAAGTACTGAGTTTAGAACATAACTACAGGACCGATGAGGGCTGGGTTAGTGACAGCCTTCGGCCCTGCCGTTCTTCCCTGATTTTTGTCCCTGTGTGTCATGCATCTTGGGGAAGGGGTGCTGTGGACCGAACCCCATGCACTCTGGCCCTGAACCCGACCCCTCGCTCTGCGTCTTGCACCTCGGTGACACCCTGTGGGGGGCTGAATGATTCCTCCTCTGTGGACTGGGGGGGGTGGCGGGAAGAGAGGTTCCAGGGGACTCCAGTACCAGAAGGGAGAGCCCAGCTGACGCCTCACCTGGCGGGCACCCCGTCCTGCCTTCCCCACCTCCGGCCCCCCCTTCCTTCCTCCCTTGTGGGGTGCCCCTCAGTGGCGCTGGTTCCGGGCCCCCGCTTTGCTCCTGGCTGGTTTCTCTGAGCAGGATGGACCAGTGAGGGGGCTGCTGGTGAAGGTGGTGGACGGGGGCTGACCCAGACACTCTCCCTCCCCCCGCCACCCCCAGGAACTTTGATGAAGTCATCTCCTGCTTTGCCAACGTGCCCAGAGACACCCCACTCTTCAGCACGGCCCACAGCACCCTCTACTCAGAGGTGGACAGTAAGGTGAGCTTCTGAGTAGAGAGGGGCAGTGGGGGTGGGGTGGGGTGGCCGGGCCTGGGGCCGCCTGCTGCCCGTGGGGTGTTCCTCCTCCGCAGGGCCCCCGGGAGGAGCCCATCCACATCCTGAACGTGGCCATCCAGAGCGCTGACCACCTGGAGGACGAGGAGCTGGTCCCCATCTTCCGGACCTTCATACAGTCCAAGGTGGGCCGAGCGACCCCGGTACCATGGTGGGGGTGGGTTGTGCCACGTCCCCGTGGCATCGGGGAGGCACCCCTGCAAGCGGGAGGCCCCCCCCACGCAGTGTCCCTGCTCGGTCCCTTTTGTCCTCCTGTGGTTGCCAGGGACCTGGGCGGAGGTACCCGGGCAGCCACATCTGCGTCTTTCCCGGCAGTGTAGTGGCATCGTTACAGCCACGTGTGGAGAGACAAGGGTCTCTGTACCTGTGGCACTAGACATGCCCCATAGGTCTTTGAGGAAGGCTTTGTGGGACAGCCCGGAAAACTCGCACCTGTGAAATGCTAAAAGGCACACATAAAATTTCACACCTGTGAAATGCTAAAAGGCACACAGTTGTGACATGCTCCGTGGAGAGCCAGACCAATGGATTCCTCTGCTGCGGCAAAGACTTGCTTGGTGGAGCCCCAGAGAGAGAACTGTGCTGGAAGCATGGGCCTTGCACACAGTCGACCTGGGTTTGAGCCTGGGTGAATCCGAGCACATCCCAGGCAGTCCTCCCTGAGCACTGCCATGTCGCCTAAACACCAGAAGTAGGAGGACGTGCTTTCTGTTACACATGTCTATGTTATTTATTTATTTAGCTCTTTGAGTCATACCCCGTGATGCACAGGGGTGTGACTCCTGGCTCATGCACTCAGGAATCATTCCTGGCGGTGCTCGGGGGACCCTATGGGATGCTGGGAATCGAACCCATGTTGCAAGGCAAACACGGCGTGCAAGGCAAACGCCCTACCCGCTGTGCTATCTCTCCAGCTTCGTCTATGTTATTTAAATTTACGACACAGGATGTAAGTGTACTGTGCAGCACATAAAGCAACGTAGAGAATAACCAGTGCCCAGAAACTGAGATCTGGTCTAGGACATTTACCATGGGGGGTGGGGGTGGAATCAGACTGAGGGGGACACTGGGGACAGTGGTGGAGGGATGAGCATTCAGGTGGAGGGCGTGCTGCCAGAATGGTGTTTGCAAGAAATCCCGCCGTTATTATAAGCGGGCCAGAGAGATAGCACAGCGGGGAGGGCGTTTACCTTGCATGCAGCAGACCTGGGTTCGATCCCTGGCATCCCATATGGTCCCCCGAGTCCCACCAGGAGTGATTCCTGGGTGCAGAGCCAGGAGGAACCCTTGAGTACTGCCAGGTGTGGCCTCCAAACAAAAACAAAACAAAAATAGTATTATCAACCATGGTGCCTAAAATTTAAAACAGATGTCTAGATTCAACCATAGTACAGTGAGGAGAGCAATTTGCCTTGCACATGGACGAATCCAGTTTGATCCCCAGCATCTCATAGGGTCCCCCAAACCCACCAGGAGTGTTCCCCAAGCACAGAGCCAGGAATAAGTCCTGAGCATCGCTAGGCATGGCCCCCAAACTGAAATAAATAAATAAAATGTCTGTGCACATGTGCATACACTCACACACTCCTGGCTTTGAGAGCCAGCACCCAGGCCAATTGCACACGGTGCTATTTGTCCCGCGTCCTCTGCCCGCGACGGCCCCTTCCTGGCGCGAGTTTTCCAGTCCATCGCTATTTTTTGGGGGCTGTCAATTCAATCTCATTGGGAAAGGGGCTCGTTTCATCCGTTGCCCCTGTGATGGCCCTTGTCAGATAGAAAAAGGAAGCAGTAACTTTGTTTTCGTGTCTTTTGGGGCCTTGTCCCCCATCCACCTAAAACTCTTTCTAATAATACTTGAGTTTGTGGTGGAATCCACTGAAACTGGTTTTGTGCTTTTTCTTGGCTAACCTTTCTTGAAATCTGACATACCAAAAAGGGCCCCAGTCGTCAGCATACACGGCTGAGTTTTCCCGGTGAGTACCTGTGTTTGTGGGTGCAAGAAATGCACGAGTTTGTGGGTGCAAGAAATGCAGACACCCAGCCCCCCACCCTTCACTGTGCCGGCTGGGTACCATAGAGATCACTTTTGTCTGCTCTCAGATTGTGCATGACCGAAACTACACTTAGTACTCTTTTGTGTCAGGTTTTTATCCTTTTATATTTTTTAATGGTGCTACACATGCACACCCGACCTTCTTTCATTATAGATTTCCTGACATGTTACGTATCTGTGTATATTTTATTCATTATTGAGTTTTTTTGTTTGGGGGGGTCACACCCATCATTGCTCATGACTTATTCCTGGTCTGTAGTCAGGAATGACTCCTGGTGGACTTTGGGGACTGTATGGGGTACCAGAGATCGGTCCTGGTTCTATTGCGTGCAAGACAAACACCCTTTCTGTTGTACTATCACTCCAACTCGTGTGTGTGTGTGTATAACTTATTTATTTTACCTCAGTTTCCCCTTTAGTATATATTTTAATATAGCAGCAGCTTTTTTGAATATTGTTCATTTGCCACACGAAGTGTACACTTTAATCCTTTTGAGTATGGCCACAGAAGTTGTGCAACCAACATTATTGTTATATTTTAGAGCATTTTTGCCACCACCAACCCAAGACTGTACCCCATTTTCCTGCCGCCTCAGACTCAGTCCCCAGGTGCTTCCCTCTGTCCACACTTGGGTTGGGTTTTGTTTTGTTTTGTTGTATTTTGCTTTATTTTTTGTTTGGGGGCCACACCCAGCGATGCTCAGGGCTTACTCATGACTCTGCACTCAGGGATCACTCCCATGGATATATGGGGTGTTGGGGATCAAACCTGGGTCAGCTGCATGCTAGGCAAACCCCCCTATCCTCTGTACTCTCCGTCCGGCCCCCCTGTCCACACTTGGTGACCCTGAATCTCCCACCTGTCCCTCTGTGATCAGGTCTTGCCTGGAACACCAAGCACGCGTGTCAGCACCTCCCCCAACTTTGCTGCTGACAAATGCTAGCTCAACCTGTGTTTGCTCTTTCTTTTCTTTTTTTTTTTTGCTTTTTGTGTCACACCTGGCAATGCACAGGGGTTACTCCTGGCTCAAACACTCGGGAATTACTCCTGGCGGTGCTCGGGGAACCCTATGGGATACTGGGACTCGAACCTGGGTCAGCTGCATGCAGGGCAAACGCCCTCCCTGCTGTGCTATCGCTCCAGCCCCTGTGTTTGCTCTTTCATGCAGAAAAATATCCTGGTGGAATATGGACTCCGGAGAATCACCTTCCTGATTGCCCAAGAGGTCAGTGCTCTGTGGAATGGTTCATGGTCACTTCCACGTTGGTGTAAGACATTGGTCCCTGCAGAAGACTTTGCAAATGTCCCCCTGCTGGGGAACCTTTGGGGGGTTTAAAACCCACAGGAGGAAGGTCCAGACACTGACACATGGACGCGAGCCTTGGTTTTTAACTCTTCCCTGTGGGTTTCTTTTGATTTGCAGAAAGAATTTCCCAAGTTTTTCACCTTCCGGGCCAGAGACCAGGTATGACCATGGCAAAGAGGCTGTTCTCTCTCCCCCAGCCTCTGCGACTGGGATGAAGGGTTGAGGCCCCATCCTGAAGCGGGGAGGGTCTGCATCTCAGAACATGGCCACTCTGGGAGACCCCCACCTTCCTCGGGGCTGCATTTCAGGGGGAGGCGGGGGGCGGCAGGTGTCCAGCCTGTCTGGGACTCCGACCACCTGCTTCCTGCCCACTCAGCCATCACTTGCTGGTACACTTGAGGGACGGTTCACCGGGCCTCTTGGGCGTCTGTGCTTCCAGAACAGTCATCACCAATGATGGCTTGCAGGCTGCCACCTGTTAGTCCAAAATGTCTGAGACTCACCCACCCATTGGCCCTGGTGTCCACTGTGGCTTTCTTGCTCCAGGCTCTGGGGCACTTCCACAGAAGCCCAATGCCTTTATTGGGGGCTTGGGAGGGGCCACACCCAGCAAATGCTCAGGACTGACTCTTGGCTCTGCACTCAGGAGTCACTCCTGGTGATGCTCAGGGCACCCCAAGGGATGCCGGGGATTGAACCTGGGTCAGCCATGTGCAAAGCAAGCACTCTCCCCACTGGACTATTGCCCAGCCGGCCCCCAAAGCCCCATAGCTTGAGCTCTGGCAGCAGTTCCCACTCAGGGGAGGCCACCAAGGCCCCATGCCTGCCTGCCGGCCCCGAGAACTCCAGGGGAATCGCAGGCCAGCGGTGGGTGTGGGCCAGCCCCGGCGTCAGGCCCCACGTGCATCCCTGTCCTTGCTGCCCTCCGCCTGCAGTTCGCTGAAGACCGCATTTACCGGCACCTGGAGCCCGCGCTGGCCTTTCAGCTGGAGCTCAGTCGTATGCGCAACTTCGAGCTCAGAGCCGTGCCCTGCGCCAACCATAAGATGCACCTGTACCTGGGCGCCGCCCGCGTGAAGGAGGGCGTGGAGGTCACCGACCACAGGTTCTTCATCCGGGCCATCATCAGGCACTCGGACCTGATTACAAAGGTGGGGTGCCTATGCGCGGGGGTGTGTGTGTCTGGTGTGTAGGTTGTATGTACGTGAGTGGTATGAGCAGCGTGGTGGGGGTCTGCGGTCTGTGCGTGATACGCGCGTTGGTGGTATGCACGGTGTGATGTGGGTGCGGTCCCCTTGGTGCCTGGCGTGTCTGCGGTCCGCGTGCTTGTAGCGTGTGCACTGTTATATGTTAATTGTGGTGGGTGTGCGGCCAGTTGGCTGGGTTTGCTCTGGGCAGGGTGCTCTCAGAGACTGAGAGGGTCAGCCCCGGGCAGGATCCCAGCACTCCGAGCATCAGGAGAGACAGAGCTAGCTGGGCAGCTGTGGCCTCCAGGCCCTACCCCCTGTGCCATTCTTTATTATTATTATTATTATTATTATTGGGCTGGAGCGATAGCACAGCGGGTAAGGCGTTTGCCTTGCACGCAGCCAACATGGCTGACCCGAGTTCGATTCCTCCGCCCCTCTCGGAGAGCCCGGCAAGCTACCGAGAGTATTTAGCTCGCACAGCAAAGCTTGGCAAGCTCCCTGTGACCTATTTGATATGCCAAACACAGTAACAACAAAGTCTCACGATGGAGATGTTACTGGGCCCGCTCGAGCAAATCATTGAACAATGGGAGGACAGTGACAGTGATATCACTAACATAATCCCCCAAAAATGCCTTTTATTTATAATAAAAAATGTACTATAATAGGAAAAGAAGCATGAAAAAATGCTTCTCTTTTTTTTTTCTTCTTCAATTTTGGTTTTGGGGGCCACACTTAACTATACTCAGGGCTTACTCCTGGTTCTGTTCTCAGGAATCACTCCTGGGTTAACCCCCATCCTACCCTACCTCTGTGGCAGGGCATCCAGGAATCACTCCTGGATCATATGGGTTAACTGGGATCAAACCTTAGTCAACTATGTGCAGGGCAAGTGCCCTACCCACTGTACTATAACTCCGGCCCCCTGCCATGTTCGGTAGTAATGAAACTTAAGAAAATAAACGTGTTGGGGTTGGATGCATAGATAGGTATTTCAATAGGCAAGCTTTTAATGCTAGTAGTATATGTGAGGCCCACATGTGATAGTCTACTTTGTAAACAAACAAGATTAAATAATATATATATATATATATCAAGGTCAATAGAATCATAAGCAGTTTTAAAATTTGTCCTGCTATGTGTTTTGGAATGAGTTAACGTATAAATGACTTGTCTGTATTTCCTTTATGTAAGGTACCTCACCTAATATGAAATGTTTTCTTTTCTATTTATTAATTTCTGAATCTTCTTCTTGAGCAGAAGTCTATTC
>JAOXYA010033919.1:0-12868 GCA_028565675.1 Sorex palustris
GGATGAAGGAGACGTTACTGGGGCCTGCTCGAACCAATCGACGACTAACAGGATTTTTGTGATTTGTGATTGTGATTAGTACCAATAAAGTTAGTCATTTGAGCACAGTTTCTTTCTGAAAATGATGTATTTAAGCTACCTCAAACTTCACATTCAACCAAATTTACTATACATATAATATTAAAAATGAGAAGAGAAATTTGTGTTAGTATACTACTTAAGTATATTCTTGTTCTTTCTGGACATCAATAAATCTTTTATATTTTTATTTATATTATTCACCTATTTTAAATATAAAAATTAAAATAGCCCAATATGGTATTAATGTCCTTTGGAAAACGAACTTAAGTAATTCTTTGTTTGTTTGCTTTTTAGGTCACGCAAGTCCTGTGGTGCTCAGAGTTTACGCCTAGCTCTGTCTTCAGGAATCACTTCTAGCAGTTAATAGCAACCATACAGGGTGCCAGATGTGTAATCACAAAATAAAAAGGTGAAGCAGGTTCTCTCTCCTGCCATGTGCATTCAGTGGTTAGGCTGTATTCCCACCCTGGATGGCTGATAGTGATGGATAAAAGGAGAAAAAGGAGCAGGGCGGCTGTTTAATGATCAAGTGTTTCTTTTTCTGCCTCCTTCCAGTCTCACTCACTGCCCATATTTCTTCTTCTAGTCTCCTCCTACTGCTTAGTTATCTCTAACAATCCCCAAGGGTTGGGAGTAGCAATTACACACAGGTGAGCTAGCACAATCAACATATGTAAAGCCCTTCCTTCTGGGGAAGATCTTCTAAGACAAAGATCTCCTGCCAGGAGTTCTGCTCAAGGATGTGTTTTTCTCTAAGAACCTACTTTTCCTGTTCTTAGTCCATAAACAATCATCATAGATATACTTACTTCTTAATAATATCAATCAATTGGTTTGGAAACAGTAAAAGATACATTAAGCTTATTGGGTGGCTCTCCTGAAGACATCCCGCAATACATCCCAGACTACAGTGCTCAGGCCAGATAGTTCTTTCCTAACCCTACCAGGGTCCTTGTGCAGTTGTTTCTCTTTGGATCATGACAGAATTTGTCCATGACCAGGCTCTTAATTTATAGTTACGTATTATGTCACTTTGCCTGGCCCATTTTGATGCCAGGGTAGCTCACAGCTTGTCCTGGGTCCATCCAGTCCCTGCTTTTGGGGTGCTGGGAACTAAGGGCAACTGAGGCTTAAGTCAAATAAATATGACAGACGTTCAGGAGTTATTCTGAGACAATTAACTCCCAAGTTATAAAATCATATTATAACTTTCTTCCTGTGTCTGTACAAAAAGGACATTGCTCTGAAATAAACTATTCAAAGGACTTAAGGAAAAGAAAAGATATTTCACTTACAAATACACATCCAGAGATCCCTGAAGAGTTTGACTTCATAAGTCACTTTACAAGTCATTGCTTAAACAAAATGAGAGATTAACAGCAGCGGAAGCAAAACACAAAGGTGAAGTTAAAGATGAGATCTGAGGAAATGGGAGTGCTTCAGGAATATTGTGATGAGTATCTCTCAGTAATCCCAAGCTCCTTG
This sequence comes from Sorex palustris, assembly GCA_028565675.1. NCBI lineage: Eukaryota > Metazoa > Chordata > Mammalia > Eulipotyphla > Soricidae > Sorex > Sorex palustris. The sequence continues at coordinate 1,567 of JAOXYA010033919.1, forward strand.
CTGTGGAGGAGAAAGGTTGGAGGAGAAATGGCAAACCACTGTTAAACCTAAAATGTTTAGAACTATAATCCAATACCAGGGACTGAACCCAGCCAGCAGTGTACATGGTAAGCACTTTATTTACTGCGCTATCTCTCATGTCCCTAATGTAATGAATGGTTTTATCAATTCTTGCTTCTGTGAGAGTCAATTCAAATGGTGCACATATATTTTCCCATTTTACTCTTGCAGTCTATAGCTGTTTCCCATGCGTTTATCTGAGATATGAAGAAGCGAAGTAATAGGCTTCTATATTAGCGGTCTGACACAGGGATTCTGATGTGGGGGATCAAATGGTGAGCCTGAGTACTTCTTCATAGTAAGTAGAGCTCCAGCTTGATACATTAGTTTCCATACAGGTATATGTTTTAGAAAGTATACAAATGAAAACTATGATGTGTAAAATGTTGCAAAATAATGCAAGAGTAAGTTAAAAAGAATAATTTGAAATATAAAGAAACTGTACTTTTTTGATGACCTTAGTAAATAATGGCTCTTGTTTGAAAAATATGGCTGTTGTCATATTAGAATATTTCTGTACTCTTTTAATGGGAGTCACTTCATTTCCTTGGAAGTCCAAAGTCAGGCTACCTGTGGAGATAGTTGTTGAGTATGGATGTAGTATGTAGGGTTCTAAAGACATGGGAGCTGAAACGTTAGTATAGAGGATATGGTGCTTACCTTGCATGTGGCCAAACCAGGTCCAATCTCCTATATCCCTTGTGGTCCCTCTAGCCCATAAGGAGTGACCCTGGATGAAGAACCAGGAGTAACCTGTGAGCATTGCCTGGTATGCCCACCTCCCCCCCCCCAATAAAACAAAGATTTTTAAAGACATGTAAATTTGGGAAAGGAATCTAGCGTTTAAATATGCAAGTGGTTGGGCACTTATTCAGTATGCACAAGTAAACACAGTTATATATTATTTAAACCATTGTTTGGTTTTGTTTAGAAATGTAAAATAACATTGCATAAGCAAATCAATCTCATTATTTTATAATACCAAAATTTTTATTGATGTACTATTCTCTCTCAAAAGAAAAAAAAAGGAAAGAAACGTCTATACTCCCCAGCATGTCTAAATACAGTACAGTTGGATGTAGCCTACTAGGGTTATTTTCTAAGGGAACAACATTCAACATATTTTGCTTCAATGTACATACATCTCACTGTATTTTTTTCTGTGCCAAGTCTGGTGGCAATGATTTGAATATTATCCATGTCAGCTTTTGAAAGTAACAACACTAGCTTTTTCAAAAATTGTAATTAGTACTCTAAAAATATTTTATCAATTCCACAGATATTTGTCAGCTTATTATATTTGATCATAGATATCATTCATTAAAAGATGCCTGTAAAATGATTATCTAGCAGGTCTTTATTGACGTAAATACCATTTAAGATACCAAGTAAGTAAACATATTCTTTGTGGATGCATGTGAACATGAATTTAATTTGATGTATGCCCATTTGTAGGTGATACATCTTTTTTGTTTTAGCATTATTGAGAAACTTCACGATCACGACCATCCTGTGTTCTTCGATTGCCTCGAGCAGGCCCCAGTAACATCTCCTTCATCCTAGCCCTGAGATTTTTTTTTTTAAAGTGCCATATTCAAGGCTCTTTCAGGGTTTGGAGAATGAGACCCATCATTGTTACTGGTATTTGGCATATTGGGTACACCGCGGGGAGTTTGCCAGACGCTGCCGTGTGGGCAGGTTACATTTGGTAGCCTGCCAGGTTGTCCAAAGTAAGAATGAGATAATAAGATGTCACAACCACGTGCTTCTGGGAGCTGGGTTTTATAGTCTCTGAGTCTTGGCTGTTGATGGGATTACAAGTCTCTGAGTCTCTGAGTCTCTGAGTCTCTGAGTCTTGGCGGCGCTGGGGGCCAGTTGGTGGGTGTGACCCCTGCCTACTGGAAGATGGAGGATCTGGGTGGAGGATGCTCAGTCCCAATTCAAGCAGGCTTAGAGATCTCAGCCCTGGGACCCACATGCCTTTGTTCCTCTGCCAGTACCTTCATGCGTATGGAGAAGGTACCTCAGCATGGAGAAACCTCAGCATGGTTGTGGCTGGTTCTGGAGGTCTTCAGCTGCCGGAGCTCTTCCCGGGGTGGGGAGGAAAACTCAACTCACCCCCCTCCAAGGGGCCCCAGCGAGGACAGCCAGGCATGGGGGCAGGAGACTTTGCGCTGTTCTCTTCCGGGTGCTGGGTTTTATAGTCTCTGGGTCTTGGCTGTTGATGGGATTACACGGTGCCACGTCTTACTCTGGAGAAAGACCTTCTCTGTCAAATTGCTTTGTTAGGAAACTCAGAGCAGTGAAGTCACTGAGCGAATGGCGGGCTGAGGGTGCCAGGGGGGAGGGGCTGCGCTGGGGGAAATGGAGAGCAATTAGCACCCCGAAAAAAGCCAATTTTCATCATTTGGGTTCCTTTGGGATGATTCGAATGTTCTGCAACTAGGGAGAGATGGCAATGGCACCACGCTGTGAATGTGCCAGATGCCAGCAAAATTCTTCCTTTGAGACGGGTTGAGCTTATGGTACATGGCTTTTCTGCCCTAGGAACAGACACACGCTCACTCAGTGCCATCTGGAAAGAGGTGACTTGCACCTCCAACTTTCACCTGCTTGGAGACTATACTTAAGCCTTTTGGCAGAAGTCGGGAGAGACTCCCAAGGGGTGCTCAGGAGGCCCAGGGACCACCTTTGGGCTACCAGGCTGGGGGGTTCAATGCCAGAGGCCAGGATTTGGTGCTGTTCAAGCTCTATGGTGCTGGGGATAGCCCAGGCCACTCAGATGATACTCAGGCCCCTGTGGAGACATCCCAGGACAGGGCATGCACCATCATCCTGCATTATCTCTCTAGCCTCATATCTGTATCTCAAAAAGAAAATGCCTGGATCCCATGAGCTAGCTCACCAGCCGCAGTGCACACTGGGCCTGTAAGAGCCCAGCTCGATCCCCAGAATCTCATGGTCCCCCGAGCATCACCAGGAGCACTTCCAGGTCATGGGGCTGAGTACTCCCATACCCTGGCAAGTGTGGCCCAAAGACCAAAATAATAAAATTCATACTCCTAGTGCTAAATTTTGCATCATGAAAGTCATGTGCCGTCTCATCCTTTCTAGCCAGAAAGAGTTTTCATAATAGCAACAGAATGAACTGTGAGAGGCTGGAGAGATAGTTAAATGGGGAAGGTACTTGCCTTGCACATGGTCGACCTGGATTTGATCCCTGGCACCCCATATGGTCCCCAAGTACTGTCAGGAGTGATCTCTAAGCACAGAGCTGGGAGTAGCCCCTGAGCAATGCTGAGTTTGTCTTCCAAATAAAAAAAAATTAAAACAATGGACCTTGATTAATAGACCATCCACTAGAACCCAATGCCAGGTTCTAGAATCTTCTCCCCATGACCTGAATGGAAGAAGCACCACTGCAGTGTCAGGGGGGCTGTGGTGAGCCCCTCTGGCAACATTATGGTTTCTCTGAGGGGAGCCTACTGCCGGGAGTGTGGACATGGCCCTGGGGAGGGGTCTCCCTTGCTTTCTGAGAAGCCTCACAGACACACTCCAGGCAGCACGTGAGTGAACTCCCCAACTGAAGGAGAATCACCCCTACACACACTCCCCACCCTACACACACACTCCCTACCCCTACACACACTCCCCACCCTATACACACACACACCCTATCCCTACACAACACGTTCCCCACCTCTACACAAACACACACATCCTCCCCATCCCTACATGCACTCCCCACCCTTACACACACTCCCCACCCTATGCACACACATACACACACACTCACACACACATACACACACACAATGACAACTGACAAAGGTGCCTGGGTCACACGCAGCCCGCTGGCATTTTCAAAGGTCGTCCTCTCTACAGTAACCCAGGGAGCCCGGGGACTGTCCCCTTGTGAGTGTCTTTATTCATGAGTCCTTGCCCTTCCCATCGGGATGGATGGGTGACAGCTCCCTGTCCCAGCGCTCATGGCTCTATTTACAGTCGCTTCCATGGACACCCTCAATCAAAGGGCCCGTGACTTTGATTGAGGCAGCGCCTGGGACTGTCACTGAGCTGCTCATTAAGATGGTAATCGCTTTTGTGGACCATCGATCCCCATGTCAGCTGTCCTCGGAATAACTGATAAAGCAGATTCCTGAAAACATACTTTCAGCTGAGCGTAGTGCTGGGGAGCCTGGAGTGTCCAGGGGGCACTGGTCATCTAAAAGCCTCCAGGGGAATGACCATCACAGAAAGAGGCACGCAGCACCAAGGTCAGCGGTGGAAAAGGCTACATTCAAACCTTAACACAGGATAAGGGAAATACCCTAAATTCCTGGACCGTCCCCCCACCCCAGGACGTTTCTAAGGAAACAGACAGACAGGGATGCTGTGGAATCAACCACCTGAAGACCGGCTCCCTCCAGCATCATGTGCAGAGGCGGTGTGGGCAGCTCCAACATCCCAAGAGAGAGCTTCACCTTCCCGAGACTTCTGTTGTGGGGTACGCTCCGGCCACCTCTCACGCTCTCAGCCTTCACCACAATCCCGCCTTCTTTCTAGTCTTTCTGATGCTAGGACATGCCTAATTCATACTCCATTGCTTGCTGCCCTCGGTCCTCCTTCTGGAAACTCTTCAAGAAGTCAGCTCCAAGGGCTGGAGCAACAGCACAGTGGGTAGAGTGTTTGCCTTGCATGTGGCCAACCTGGGTTTGATTCCCAGCATCCCATATGGTCCCCCGAGCACCGCCAGGAATAATTCCTGAGTGCAGAGCCAGGAATAACCCCTGAGCATTGCCAGGTGAGACCTGAAAAGCATTAACAAAAAAAAAAAAAAAAGAAAAAGAAAAAGAAAGAAAAGTCAGCTTCAAGCCCACTTGTCCTTTGCTTCTGAGGACACTTCTTGAACTTCTGAAACCATCCCTTGCCACTGCCCACTGCCCCCCCGCCCACGGACTGGGTCCACACTAGGACGACACATAGAGACCAAGTGTCTCATCTCTTCCTTTGCCCCGGCATGAAGCCTGGGGGAGGCCTTGCATTAACTGGTGGTGGGCTAGAGAGATAGTACGGAGTAAGGCTCTTGCCTGCCATGTGATCATGAGACCTTGTTCCATCTTTTGTACTGCATATGGTCTCCCAAGCACCACCAGGGGTCACTTCTAAGCACAGAGCTGGGAGTAGCCTGGGAGCACTGCTGGGAGCTCATTCCACACACACACACACACACACACACACACACACACACACACACATATAGATAGGAACAGATGAGAAATCTCCTAAGACAAGCAAGGGCTTCTGCAGTGCCCAGAGGGATGAAGCCCTACGGTCTGCAGTAGAAAAAGCAGGAGAGAGGGGAGGAGATGGGGGTTGGATGTGGGAGGTGGGAAGGGACCAGTGGGAAAATTCTCCAGGAAGTGTTTTCTGCTCAGAGGAGGAGGATGGGATTTAGCTGAAGGCTCATCTGTAAATTCCAATCCTCACAGGAGATTAATCCAAGGTGGAAAATCTTTCCCCTGGTTCCATGACTTGGTCTGTGAGCCAGGGCTTAAGGACATGCCGGAGACCCCAGTGTCTGATTCCAGAACAAACACCCGCACCCAGAGTGGCCAAGGCCACAGAGGGACCGCAACCCTCTCTCCTGGGCGAGTCTTGTGAGGAATATTATTATCATTCCTGACGGTCAGCCATCCCGGTCCTGGCTGCTCTGATATCCCCTCAATGGGCTCATTCAGATGGGCCCCCATTTTGCATATTATTCTTAATAAACATTCGCAGGCCCAGCCAATAATGGGCCCTTCAAGACTGTGGCTTTGAACGTGTGAGAGCAACAGAGTGCCTTTGTGTACTCTCGGGTAAAAAAAGTACACTGGTCACCCTGTTGATATGGAGCATCTATATTTATAAATATTTATCACTGAGTCATGGCTGACATTTTCAGAATGCTGCTTTGGAAATAGTTCTCATTTGAGTGTGTGTGTGTGTGTGTGTGTGTGTGTGTGTTTTCTCTGTCTCCCAAGCTTCAAGGCCAGACGAGGTTAATTAATCCAATTTTGCCTAATATTGCGCAGGCTAATGATCTCCGTGCCCTGCTTGTATTTGTCGAGGGGGGAGGGGAACCAGAGGAAAGGCCGAGGGTGAGTCAGACAGGAGGGGCTTGATCTCAGGCCAGCCCGGGGCGCCGTAGACGTGCCCCCGGCACCTTTGGGGGAAGCCAGAAAGAGAAACATCAAGGCCCAGACGAAGTCCAGGACCCCAGGGCTGGGCTACTCAGGGGAAGGGAGTGAGAGGCACAACTGGAAGCATCCTTGTCCCTGCCCAAGCCCCTGAGTGACCCCTAGGGAGTCTGACATGCCAGAAGGATCCCTAATGCTGTGCCCAAGACAAAGACACTTGTTCCTATATCTTACGCCAAACAAGCCATGGTGTGGCACAGATTGGCTAACAGAAATACCAGATCTTTGAACAGCGATGGAGTGGGGCCAGAGAGATAGGGCCAGTGCTGACCTTGCATTCGACCAGCCTCATGTCCAACTTCTCACCCCCTGGTCCCCTGAGCACTGAATGTGTCCCCAGGCACCTCCAGGGGGGCCCAGGTAATGCCCATCATCACAGCATCCTTAGTGCCTGCACTGAACCACCAGCCTGAGCACCATGGGGAGTGGGTGCAACCCTCGGCCCTTTGGCTTCTCACATTGGGTTGATCTCGGGATCCAGCACACCTGCTCCTCTCCAATGCCCATCTCCCACCGGGTCCAGCCGGGCCCTCCTCTGTTTTTGGTTGTGTTTTGGGGGTCACACCAGTTGTGCTTAGAGCTTACTCCTGGCTCTGCACTAAAGGTGGCCCTGGAAAGGTTCAGGGACTCTATGGGGTGTTGCCATGGGCAGGGACAACGCCCTACCCACTGTACAATCTCTCCAACTCACTTCCTGTTCTTTCACCTTCATCCCTATTGAGACCCACCTTCTGGTCTTTGAAGCCAGGGAGAGTTTAAGCCATGACTCTGTTTTGATAGGCTTCTTGCCCTTTTTCTTCTCAGAGTGGCCATCCAACTAGTGATTGGTATTCCCTAGACCCTTATACCAGGCAGAGCTGAGGCTGAGAGGGGCTTGTCATATGGGGGACCAAACTTGGGGCTAGGTGTGTGCCAGGAATAACACTTGAGCCCCTCCTGGCCCCAGGACACTACTTGTAAAGGAGGGTCTTGCAGCTGTACCCACTTCCATGACCCCTTCCTCTGTTCCCAGGGCTGGTGTGGGATTGTGGTTCCCCCTCTGTCCCCTGCAGTGACTCCTGGTGTCCCTGGGGACCCCTGAGCTGGCCCTACTCTCCAGCCCCGGCAGCCTCCTGGCACAGGCCTCACAGATGCCCACTCAGAGCCCAGCCCTCCTCGGAATCTCAGGATTTGTCACTGTCCAGTTCTGTGGGGCCACCAGGACTGGCCCCTGAGCCCCACTCCTCTTCACCTTTCTTTACCCCCTTCAAGAAAACCTCCAGATGCCCCTCCCCTCGGACCCTGATTCCAGGAAAACCTGCGCAGCAAAGTCAAGAGACTAAAGCCAAATCAGGAGCTAGAAAGATCGCTCACTGGGCTGGAGCATGCGCTGGCATGCTAGTAGCCTGAGTCAATCCCCAGCACCACTGGGAGTGACCCCGAGCACTGAGCCAGGAGTATCCCTTGAACACTGGCATTTGTGGCCCCCAAACAAACAAAATAGTCTTTTTTTTTAACTTTGCTTTTTGGGTCACACCTGGCAATGCACAGGGGTTACTCCTGGCTCTGCACTCAGGAATCACTCCTTGCAAAGCCATATGGGATGCTGGGAATCGAACCCGGATCAGCCACGTGCAAGGTAAATGCCCTACCCACTGTACTATCACTCCAGCCCCCAAACAACATAATCTTTACTAAACGTCTTGACTACTAAGTGGGCCTTCCAGGATCCTTATTACTTCTGCATACCCAGTGAAAACAGACATGAACATGGAGGGGGAGGAACCCTACAGCTCTGCTATCTGAAGCCTGCACAATCTTGGAGGCGCTAGCCACCCCTTGTGAAAGGTCAGCCATGAGCCCACTGCTCAGAATCCTGAATTACGCCATTTAGGGAAGCCATCCCCGCAAAATTCTCAGTTAATATCTGTTCAATCAGGCACCCAGGAAGTGAGATTCAGAGCCGCTTTTGTTCCTGTTACTTCAAATCCAATTGACGGACCCTTTCACGGCTGCAGCAGCTAAGCCTCCGAACCCAGAGCGAAAAGCACCGTGAAGCTGTGAAGTCGTGAATGCCTCCCACATCTTTTAAGCACACAGTGCCCTTCTCCAGGAACCCCAGAGCCTTTATTTGCACTCTTGTGGGTGTGTGCCTGCATGGTTCTGCCAGCCTGGAATCCCTCCACTTCCAGAGTAATTAATGGTGCAATTTGCCCTTTAAGCCCTAAACTGAGGAAGCATTAACAGCTACTTATTTGCAACATGTGAGAGGGCTCACCTCACCTGCCCCTGGGGTTCTCTCCATTCACCTTCTTCCTGCATCCTCAGGGGCTGGTCCAGCCTCCACCAACCTCTTGGGGCCCAAGAAGTGCTCTTATCAGGAGGCCAACCAGCCCCATGTCCCTGGCATCCAGCTCCCCCACACCTGGGAGTCCACGGCAGGGCATGGGGTCAGCCTGCCCACTTGGGAAGGAGCTTCATGGAGTGCTAATCCTGCTAATGGTGGGCTTATACCAAAGGGCAGCAGAGCATGGACGTGTGACAGTGAAAGGGAGTCTTCAGATGGAGTGAGTAGGTCAAGGTAACGAGTTGGGCAGATGATCATGGATCCTGAGTAAGTCCTTCCAGGAACTGAGCAGGTAGGAATGGGTTACCAATCTTTTGGGCCAATGTAAGACTCGTATTGGACCAGATTATAAGAACAGGAGCTAAGAAGGGAAGAGGCTGTATTTTACCAATCACAGAATGCCTTAACTGTAGGACCCCACTCCCCAAGGACAAGTGTCTAAAACCCTTGAGTGGACTGCGTTCAGCACTCAAACCTCTTTGCAACAGCCAGCTCAAGTCTGTATGCATAGTCAAACTGCATCACCTCCCTCTCACTCTTGTTTCCTGGTCAGAATTCGTAGCAGTGCGATAGAAGCCGCTTCTCTCTCGGTGGTCCTTGTGAATGGGGTGTAAGCACAGCCCTCCAGAGAGCAGGAGTTTTGCTATAGCTTTTATGTAACACACCGCACGGTCAGACCATTGGAAAACTCCTATAGCCACAAGAGACACCCCCCGAAAAATGCAAAAGTGGCAGCAACAGTGACTGGGAGAAAACTTAAAGGGGCAAAGGTCCGGAGGAAGAAATAAACCCAAGGCAACTCTCAGAGGTATCAGAGAAACTCAAAGGTCCAGCAGCAGGGACTGAAGTGGTATCAGAGACAGTGGCACAGGCCAGAGCCGCGGGAGACCCCCTCCCCACTTCCACAAAGAAAAAGTCCGCAAGGAAAAGGCCCAGGTGGGAAGAACGACCAAAGAAGAAACCCCCAAAGAAAAGTCAAAAGGAAGCCTGGAGCCTAGAAGATTCCCCACTTACATTGGTTGTCTCGCTCCTTCAAGCCCTCGCAGGGGTATCAGGCTGTACAAGGAACTAACAGAAAATGTTCATTCTCTGACCCCTCCTTCCCCACCTTACCATGTATGGTGTCAGGACTAACCCCGGGTGCAAGCTCCTTATAGCTATACTGTCTCTCCAGTGCTAGTAGGAATTCTCATCTCCAGTGGGATGGCATTCAGAAATAGAGTCTTTGTGAGGTGCTGGGGAGGAGCATGTAGGGATGGGACAGGATCCTCTTAAGCTCAGAGGGGCTGGAGCGATAGCACAGCGGGTGCACAGCGGGTAGGTCATTTGCCTTGCAAGCAGCCAACCTAGGTTCGATTCCCAGCATCCCATGTGGTCCCCCGAGCACCGCCAGGAGTAATTCCTGAGTGCGTGAGCCAGGAGTAACCCCTGTGCATCGCCGGGTGTGATTCCCCTCCCAAAAAAAGAAGAGCTCAGAGAGCAGCTACATGATAGTAAAGCAGGTGGGTGCCTGCCTTGCAGGCTGTTGAGCTGGGTTGGATCCCAGTGTCCATATGATGGCCCATGCACCCCCAGGAGTAACCCCTGAGCACCACTGACCCAAACCCACTCCCTTATACCTCCCAAAAAGTGAGTCTGAATATAGCTGACTCTCTTCGATCTCTGTGAAGAAGCAGCAAGAAGGCTGCTTTCTGCCCTCCAGGAGAGGTGCCCTCACCAGAAACCCCACCAACCAGTTGCCAGTGGCTGCCAGAGGTGTGAGAATCACTGTTCTGTGGCTGAAGGCCACATAACATAACAAAATACCATCTCTGGTATTTTGTTATACCAGCCCAGGTTGAGTAAGACATAAAGTCAGACCAGCTTCCCTCTCCACGCCCAAGTCACAGGCACTAGATAGAAGGTGGACCCCAGAGGGACACCAGCCTGTCACATGGGTTCTGCCAGGACCCAGGAGAATAGTCCAGAAATACTGTGTTCAAGGGCCAATTCTCCCTTAGCTTCGAGGAAGCACAAGAGGGGTGCAGCCTTAGGTCACAGTTTGTCCACCTCAGTGTATCCAGGTGGGTCTGCTCTATATCACCAGGAGGATGTGGGTGAGTTGGACAGTCACAGAGCCAACTGCCCCCAGACTGGGCTGGTCCACACAACCCAGGGCTCTCACCTCCTTTTGAGCAAGGGATGAATGAGTTCCTGAGGACATCAGCCCAGTTGGGCTCAACCACCCATCCGACCCACTTCCCCTTTGACCAGAGGAAGGAAGAGTGGGACTCCTTTGAAAAGCTCCAGATCCGAGTTAGAGGGACAGTTCTGGGGTAAGGTGCATGCCTTGCGTGTAGTTGATCCTGGTTCTATCCCTGGCAACATACATGGTCCCTGGAGTACCACTAGAAATAGCCTCCAAGCCCCAATACAATACATATACATATACAAGCTCCAATACAATATATAAGCTTATATGTTATATGTTACATATAACATATATTCACGATCACAACGATCCTGTTGTTCGTTGATTGCCTCGAGCAGGCCCCAGTAACGTCTTCTTCATCCTAGCCCTGAGATTTGCACTCTTTACAATAGCCAGAAACTGGAATAAACCTGAGTGCCCAAGAACAGATGACTGGTTAAAGAAACTTTGGTACATCCACACAATGGAGTACTATGTAGCTGT
>JAOXYA010033938.1:0-12868 GCA_028565675.1 Sorex palustris
AAATAACTATCATAACAGAATATAATAATAAGTGTATGACTTGGGTGAATAACCAGTTTACACTTGTAGCACTGTCACACTGTCCTCCCATTGTTCATCGATTTGTTCGAGTGGGCACCAGTAATGTCTCCATTGTGAGATTTGTTACTGTTTTGGGCATATCGAATATGCCACGGGGAGCTTGCCAGTCTCTGCCGTGCGGGCGGTGTGCTCTCGGTAGCTTGCCGGGCTCTCCGGGAGGGACAGAGGAATCAAACCTGGTCGGCCACATGCAAGGCAAATGCCCTAACTGCTGTAAATTGCTCTGCCCAATTTACACTTGTGAATAGAGAAATTAAATATTATTTTTTGGAATAGATTGCAGCATGTTCAAATAAACACAAAGAAAATGCATTTGTGTTCTGAACGATAATCAAAATTAATATCATGGATCTCTGAGCAGTTGCTTATTAATAACAATTTATTCCATATATATATTGAAGAATTACTGCCTTTGGTAAGTTTGCATCCAACCTGATGGTGTTGACGTTCATGTGCCTCTTTAATGTTTCCTACATACTTGGACACTAAAAAAAAACAAGCATCGAAACAATATTATCATTGTTTCATTGCTATTTTCTGTATTAATAAAATCTCAGAGCTAGTATCAGCTAAATAAAGAATAAGATTTTATGATAATAAATTTTCTCAAATTGGATGATCAGGTTTTCATCAGATCATTTTAGTCAGTGTTATTACTCATTCCTTATTTTCATAAATTCTATAGTTACTTTTACACCTTCTTTTGTCTTTTGATTTCGGGGGTGACATCTAGCAGTGCTCTGGCCTTAATCTAGGTCATGATTGGGGAACTCTGCAACGCCAGTCATTGAACGAGGCAAAAGCAAGTTCTTTGACCCCCTACTATCTCTCTGGCCTGACTTCTGTGACCTTTCCCTTAACCTTAAACACTGTTCTCAATAAGTTGATGCACCGTTTAACTTTTGCTTTCAGTTCTTTTTAAGTAAGTATTTACATTTATTTAAAATTCTTTGCTCAGATTTTATAATTTATCATTTTCTAGAACAAGCATGTCTTCTATAATCAAAACAAATTGCTGGATTCTCTCCTGTATTTTGTTCCCTTTAGTATTAGTCTCCTTCAGGACATGGCTAGACCAATGTTTGTTTAGTCCCTAATGCTGACAGAATTGTTCCCGTTAGTATTTTATCATGTTCCCAAGTATCTAAATCTTCTGACAGTGTCTAGTTAATGAAAAACCAATTTTCTGGTATGTCAGGGAGCTTCGTCCTTCTTGTTTGTGTGGTTTGTGTGATAGCCTCCGCAGGGTGGCCTTAGCCTCAGCCTGGACAGGAAGCAGTGACCCCAGGCACCAGGCCAAGAGAATCATCACATGGACTTCGTAACTTTTTTTGTTTCTGTCAGTAGAAAGTAGTCTGACAAAGCAAAGTCACCCTTACTTTGCTTTGGTTTTTTTTCCCTCCATAATGGCAGTGGTTCATTTCTAAATTGCACCTTGCTGAGGAAGCTGATAAACTGTCTCCCCAAACACCTGAGCCTTCTGGCTCTCTCCTCAGTGTGTGTGTTCAGAAAGAAAATTCTGATAACGGATGACAGTGAGTGAGTGAGCAAGAAAAGAACCAAAGAAAACAAATTAATTTCTTTTTGTAGGCTAAGATGAAACTGGATGAAAAACTGTGAGTTCAAGGTTTGGGGGCATTTGGGGTTGAGAACCACCACCCCAGGCTGGATGAACAAGGAAGGAACAGCCACAGCTGGCTGGGAATCAGTGGCCTTTCATGAGTCTCACTGCATTTGGGTACATAGAAGTCATGTGGGATGGGGTACACATAGATGGGACTGAACATTATCATAATTATAGACAGATATAAAGCCCTTCCTTCAGGAGAAATTCTTCTAGATTAACTCAAAAACAAAAATCTGAGGGTTCAGCACTCTAGATTACTAAGAAATTCGCTCAAGGGCGGGATTTCATCTAAGGGTGTATTGCTTTCTCCTTTTCTTGGCTAGTAATCTATTTATTTCTAGTCATTTTGTGTGAACACAGTAAGAAACATACTAAGCTTAAAGGTTGGCTCTTCCTGGGGACAGTTTGCTATAGATCCCAGACTCCAGTCCTCGGCCAGGTTAGTCTTTCCTAACCCCAGCAGGGTCTTTATTCAGTTACCTCTTTTTGGGTCATGACAGAGTTTGTTCCATGACTGTGCTCTTATGGTTTGTTAGGCTTAATTTTTTTAAAGTGGTTGTTTTCTCATTAAGTTGAGAATATGTCAAGTACATTAAAAGGGTTTTACATGAATTAAGTTTTTAATCTTCTTTTGAAAAAATGTGATTTGTAAAATTAAATAATAAAATTCGCAAAACTGAAATAATCACATTTCAACCTGAATCTGCAGGTTTTGAAAACCTACAGTTCTCAGGAACAGCAGTAAGTTGTCTTAAGAAATCATGACAGATAAATGAAGTGAGATGGGAGTGAAAACGACATTTTCCCTGCACACTTTCCAACTAGGACTCTTAACATGACTTAGGGTGAAAACAAAGGACCAAGAGGAGATACAGTACAGGAGGGAAAGAATTTACTTGAATGTTTTTCAAACAGTCTGCTACCCATCACCTCATTTGTTCCCCAGCACTGCCTGGTATAGCTCAGAAATACACAACAATAATAATCAACACTCAAAAAAGGGTGTTCCCGCCATTGTTGATTATTAAAGTAAGTGGCTGCCTCTTCCCTTTCTTGTTGGTAGATACTGGTTTTGTTTTAGGCATCAATATACCCACCCCTGGTGGCCAACCAGACTTCATGTCGCCCTCTGTTCTTGTCTAGGTATTTTTCAACTTTTGCTCTGAAGAAAGTCTTGGCTAGTGAGACTTAAGAAAAATGAGGGGTTTCTTTTTTCCCTAGTTACAGAAAGGCCTAGTTCTTCCCCCCCCACCCCCGTGTGTGTGTGTGTGTGTGTGTGTGTGTGTGTGTGTGTGTGTGTGTTGGGTGGGGGGTCCTCACTTGTTCAGAAGACTAGTTAATGGGATCTGGATCTGTAGCAACATCTTGCAAATATGGGGTGAAAAATTCAAAGATGTAACATCACCATGTTAAAGATATCAGAGCCGACAAATGGAAAGAACTTGTCTTTCAGATTACATCCTTGAGCCCCAGAATCAGAGCCAGCAACTGCCTATCACAGAACACTTTCAGAAAGCAAACCTGGGTATCTATGGCTGTACCAATCGAGGATTCTGTTACTTTCCACCAAAAAAGAATAAACAAAAACAGGCAGAAAAATTGCAGTTTGGCACAGCCCAGCCCTGTATACAAGCCTCAGGCCCTTTCCCAGGGGTCAGTCGTTTCCTTCCAGGGTACAGCATTTTCCCTTCTTTTCCTTCTTTACTCTCTTGTCTTTAGTCTTTTTTTAGTGGATTTTGCAAATCTTTTATCTCAGTCTTCCTATATCTGTTTGCTAATGTCCCATAAAGCACCTTCTGTTGGACTATGATTTCCCACTTGCTGCTCCTTTAGATTTGGTACATATTTAAAGGACAGAACTCAGAACTTCTCTCCGTGGTCATTGCTTAAACTAAGGCCTTTAGATAAAGTTGGAGATAGAATTCCTGTAGGGACTGGCTGCAGTAACCGTCTGAAAATGTAGAGTCTGCAGACAAAAAATAGAAGTGCCCTTAGTCCTTGCTGTGAAAGTCTGGAAAACATTAAGCTTACAAGTGATTTTGTAAATACTCTAGGAAATTGGCTTCTCCTGCCATCCCAGCAGCTACTGGAGCCAGTTTGGCTTCAGGTCTTAGAGAAATGATTTGTCATCTGTTCATTTGTTTGTTTTTTTCTGACAAAACTGGAATTCAATTCTTCAGAGCAAAAGTTCCCTTCTTAAACTGCCAAATCCTAACCAGAAGTAGACTGGGCAGGGCACAAAACTCCCCTCCCACTCAGTTTCACAGAAGAAAAATTCACAGGCACTTTTCCAGAATTACTCCTTGTATCTGGCTTTTTGATAGTGTATTATTATTTTTCCCTTCTAACAGAAAGGATCTTGGCTTTTTTTGAGGGAGAGACAAGGATCCCTTCAATACAGGCAGCCGTTAAACAAATGATGATCACTTCAGGGGAAAATGCAGGGAAACTACAATACACAAGGTGCCTTTACTATCAGTGAATTGTTGACACCACAATCTGAGGCAATTACTACTAGTTGTGTTTCAACAGTGAGAATTAGGAGTCAAGAGATTAATATTTTACTCAGCTGACAATACCAGAATTTGAACCCAACCACGCCCCCAGCCCCAAGAAGTAAGCATGTATTTTCCTCAGGTCAGAGATAGCTAGCTCCTAAGAAGCAATATTTTACTCTTCGTGGAAAATGATGATAGAATAAGAAAATTGTGACTCTAAAATGGAGTTGACATCTATTTTTAGCTTAGATATAAGAACAGAAATGGCTGTTAGCTTCTCACCTAAAACTGCTGAAAAATCTAATTTTTCAAGCAATGCAGGCTAATAATCCAAAGATAAGGAAGACAGATGAGTCTTATGGTTACCCCAGCTGGTGCCAGAGAAGGATTCCAGCTTGTCATTCAGGGAAAGACAGCTATGACAGAGTCCAGGACTCTCTGAGGTAAAGAGAGTTAGGAGTCCGTTTTCACTGGGTGATGGCATTCATACGCAGAGTGCACAGAGGAAGACATAGAGATTGGGGGCTAGGAAGATAGCAAAACATGCTGAAGTGCATGATTGGTATGTGGGGGTCCCGGTTCAGTCTCCAGCACGTGGTCCCGCAAGCACTGCTTGCATTTACCTCTCCCCGCCCCAAAAAAAATAAGAAAAGGAAGGCATGGTGATTCAAAGGGGTAAAGTGTTCTTGGCGGGTAGTTTTTAGTGCTCTGTCATCCTACTCTTCCACCTCTGGGTGATTACTAGTGGACATCTCACATTTCTGTCCCCCATCCAGTCAGTGTCATCCACATTGATATCAGCCCGTGTGCTCAGCACCATATGGGGGTCTGCACACCACTTGTTTGGCCTGGTTTCACTCCTCATTCCTTTCCGTGATCACACCTTTGACATGGACTTGAGGATTGTTTCTCAAGACCTTTTAGTGTAGTCTGTGAAGTTGATTTCTGGTTGTACTTTACAAGGAGTTCTGTTTGCAAGGTCTTGACTTTGCTGGAAGGCATCTGCTGTTTTGTTGTATGAAACCTATTTCAAGGTAATTACTGAAAACCAAAGTTGTAAATTTTTGTTGCAGTTTATGAAGCATATCAAAAGTATAACAGTGACATAATTAGGATGTGGCAAACCGAGGCACAGTAACATTCTCACACTGTACATGAGGTGGAGTGATAGTGCTGAAGGAAAGTAGCAGCAACTAAAGTCAGGAGCACTAAACTAAAGTCTGATCAGGAATACACAAAATAAATACGGTCACGGTCCCCCCGTTGTTCATTGATTTGCTCGAGTGGGCCCAGTAACATCTCCACCATGAGACTTGTTGTTACTGTGTTTGGCATATAGAGTATGTCACGGGTAGCTTGCCAATGGGTATCTTAATCTAAACGAAGGAATAAAACCCTTGGTAAGGAATAAAGATGTGACTAAAAGAAAAGTGGTATGTTGAAAGATTTAAATCTAAGCATATAAAGTGTCTCCTTGATTACTAATGGTCTGAATAAATAAAAATTTTCCCACACTGAATAAAAGAAGCAAAACTGAGATAAAAGAGAGCAAATGTGCTATATTAATAGTAAAGTAAATTTCACAACTTGAAGATTTTACTTTGATTATGGGTTAAAATAACTACAATTTATAAAGAGGTCAGTTCAGTAATAGAAAATTACACTTCTAAATATGTGCTTATCAGAACTTTTAGATGAAAAAGCTAATAAAAGAGAAATTGTTGGGTTTTTTCCTAACACCATCAACAATTGATAAAACATGTAGGAGACATGATTAGTACTTAGAAGACATGATGAAGTTCTCACCGTCATAACTTAAGTGACCTTTGTGAAACACTCCACCCCACAATAGCAAAGTGCACATTCTTTCCAATGTTTATTTTAAACAAAAGCCAAACTATGGGCCATAAAACAGTCATAATAACTAAAATGTTGGAATCAGAAAATACATTCTCTGGCAAAAGAAAAACTTAAAACTATAAAACCACCAAATAATGGAAACTGCACTGCACACTTCTAATGAAATCTGTAGCACTATCTGTAGCACTGTCCTCCCATTGTTCATCGATTTGCTCAAGCAGGCACCAGTAATGTCTCACCACAAATTGTGAGACTTGTTACTGTTTTTGGCATATTGCCATGCATGCGAGATACTCTTGGTAGCTTGTCGGGTTTTCTGAGAGGGCCAGGGGAATTGAACCCAGGTCAATTCCCAGTGGGCTGGAGCCATAGCACAGCGGGTAGGGCATTTGCTTTGCATGCAGCCAACCCAGGTTCGATTCCTCCACCCCTCTCTGGGAGCCCAGCAAGCTACTGAGAGTATTCTACCCTCAAGGCAAAGCCTGCCAAACTACCCGTGATATATTCGATATGCCAAAAACAGTAACAAGTCTCACAATGGAGACATTACTGGTTCCCGCTCGAGCAAATCAATGACCAAGGGGAGGACAGTGCTACAGTGCTAGAGTGCTGTTCTTATGTATTAGGGAAATGAACTGTGACTTCATTCTCAGTCAGATTACTAATGAAATCAGGATAAGTCAAATGAATTTGCCAAGATAAAGATGACAACATTGTATTGAAATTTCTTAGATACAGATAAGGTAATACTTAAAGTTTACAACACTAGCTATTTATGTTAAAATAGAAGCACATTTAGAAATCAGTGATTTTAATGCCTATTCTAAGTAATGAGAAGAAAACAGAGTAAACAATGTAAATATAAGAAAATAATAGGACAGCCAGAAATGTGATGGGGGAAAAATCAGTAATATTAAAAAATGCTAGATTTTTAAGCAGATAAGGAAAAGGCAGAAATATCATGAATAAGGAAGGGGATATCACGATATATGCTTCCTAAATTAAGTATAATCAAACCACTTTTAGAAATAATTGTATACTAATATATTTGACCATGTGGATGAAAGGATAAGTTTCTTACAAGATACAAACTTGGAAAGCTCACCAAGAACTAATGTGAATAGCAGTACAGATCTAAAGAAATAAAACTCTGGGACCAACCAAGTTCTCTAGTGAGTCCCAGTATTGGATACCGTTGGTTTGTCCTCGCTTATACCTCAGGGGAACTGAGTTACTCCCCTCACAGTGCTCCTGAGGCCACCCAGTTCCATCAGGCACTCCCACTCCTCTGTTTATCTTTGACCTCTCCTCTCTGCGCTTCTTTCCCCTATCTTTTAATCACTTTTATCTCCAAATCAGACCCAATCACTTGTAAAGTCAGATTCTTTTGAGGTTTCTGGATTTTGTATTTGTAAATGAAATAATACTTTTCTCTTTCCTTTTTGTCCTTTGCATAGTTTAGTTTAGAGCAATGTCCTTTTTGTGCAGACAGTTGATGCTATGTCTCAGTTGCTCTTACTTTCTAACACCCCCAAAAGGAGGGTCCCAATGAGAGACCCAGATGGACCCAGGACAAGCCGTAAGCTGCACTGACATCAGAAAGGGGACAGGCTAGGCACCGTTAAATGAAAAAGAATAAGTTAAAAGTGTGGTCATGGCAAGGGGTTGATATCAAGGATATACAAAGTACTGGTTGAACTCCACAAGAAGAAAACATCCAATCCCATCAAAAAGTGGGGCAACAAAATGAACAGAGACTTTTTCAAAGAAGAAATCCAAATGGCTAAAAGGCACATGAGAAAATGCTCTACATCATTAATCATCAGGGAGATGCATCAATGAGATATCATTTGACACCACAGAGACTGGCCCACATTCAAAAGAACAAAAGCAACCTGTGCTGGCGCAGATGTGGCAAGAAAGTGACCCTCCTTCACTGCTGGTGGGAATGCCGACTGGTCCAACCCTTTTGGAAAACAGTCTGGACGACTCTCAAAAAATTAGAAATTGAGCTCCCATTTGACCCAGCAATACCACTCATGGGAATATACCCCGGCGAGGCTAAAAATTATAGTCGAAGTGACATCTGCACTTGTTTGTTCATTGCAGCACTGTTTACAATAGCTAGAATATGGAAAAATCCTGAGTGCCCATGAACAGATGACTGGTTAAAGAAACTTTGGTACATCTACACAATGGAGTACTATATAGCAGTTATCAAAAATGAAGTCATGAAATTTACATACAAGTGGTACTTAGTGACAGTCACAGTTCTCCTGTTGTTCATCGATTTGCTCGAGCGGGCCCAGTAACGTCTCCATCGTTGAGACTTATTGTTACTGTGTTTGGCATACTGAATACATCACGGGTAGCTTGTGTGGGCGAGATACTCTCGGTAGCTTGCCGGGCTCCCTGAGAGGGGCAGAGGAATCGAACTCGGGTCGTCCATGATGGCTGCGTGCAAGGCAAACACCCTACCACTGTGCTATCGCTCCAGCCCACAAGTGGTATTACATGGAAAATATTATGCTAAGCGAAATGAGTCAGAAAGAGAGGGACAGACATAGAAAGATTGCATTCATCTGGGTAACATAAAGTAACAAAATAAGAGACTCACACCCAAGAACAGCAATGAAGCTCATCAAATGTTCCCTGAGAGTTCCAGAACTCTGAAGAAATAGACATGGTTAGAACATAAGAGATAACTTAAAATATCCCATGATTGGCAATGGAACATTGGAGGTGTTTCCATTGTAAAGAGGTCATTTATACATTATTATAGGAAGATTGAAAGTGGGGGATGTTAAGAGCCTACTGTGTGGTGTCAAAGAGGAAGCAACCTGGTTGGGAGAGGGGTGCCCTTTTATATCTATTTCCCATCCATTGCCATTTCATTATCTATTTTGACTGATTACCTTTTTGGCAAATAAGATTTAAAGGAATCAATTAAATTAGTTAGATTATCTGGCACTCCTCCCTCTGACTTAACAATTATTAATTGTTCCTTTTTTTTTCCTTTTTGGGTCATACCTGGCGATGCTCAGGGATTACTTTTGGCTCTCCACTCTGAAAGTACCCTGGAGGTGCTCAGGGGACCATGTTGGATGCTGGGGATAGAACCGGGGTCGACCGTGTGCAGGGCAAATGCCCTACCCTCTGTTCTATCTGTTCTATTGCTCTGGCCCTTGTTAATTGTTATGAAGTAACAATTTATACTTCCAAAATATTCCTGCCATGAATATTAATCTATTCCATTTATTCTGAGAGTTGTGTGTGTGTATGTGTGTTTGTGTGTGTTGTCTAGGAAAGTCAGGGGTTAAGATGAATATGAATGTTTTACTTGTGATAGTGAATTTAGGGATAGTTTCTGTGCTATCACTGGTATTTTTTTGACCTCATCAGTATATCAAATCTTATGGTTTGGAATTAGACCCTTGTGTGAAGCTGGTATTTATTTACTCTGGCAAGGAAACTTTAAATCAAATTACAAAACTGGGGGTTTTCCTCTGAAACTAAGCTCAGATGCAAGATATTTAGATAACTGAAACCTCAAACCATACCTGCTTCTGGGATAGCATGGTTGGAAAAATAGGTATCCTGCAAGTTGCATATCAGGATAGAAATAAGTCTTCAGATGGGGGTGAAGGAGGGATACTAATAGAGCAAAGTCATGGACAGGGACTTAGGATTCTCTGACCTTGGTTCTACACTTTCCCCACAGAGAGAATGCATATCAGTCCACGTAGGTCAAGCAGGAGTTCAGATTGGCAATGCCTGCTGGGAACTCTTCTGTCTGGAACATGGCATCCAGGCCGATGGCACCTTCGGTACCCAGACCAACAAGATCAGTGACGATGACTCATTCACGACCTTTTTCAATGAGACTGGCAATGGGAAGCATGTCCCCAGGGCTGTCATGGTAGATCTGGAGCCTACTGTTGTAGGTGAGTATACAGTCGGTTAGGAGCCTCTTTATAGAAAACATAAAATTGCGGAGGTTTTGATCCATGATAACAGTAAGGAAACAGAATCTCTAACTGGAAGGTGAGTAGCTCAACTAATCTTTCTATCCAAAGGTGACTTATGTTAGCTTCTTGAGCTCTCCACAGTCTTGGAGATTCTCACAATAGGGATCAGGGATCTTCCCATTATTGCTCTAATCTATGGGGAAAAAATATAATCTAAAAAAATAGCCCTTTACTTAAACCATGCTGAGACACACATGAATTATCAAATTATTTGCTAAATACTAAGGGTAAAAATTGTTGGAGAATGTTTTCCCCCAGCGGTGTCCGGACACATTGTGCACCGGATCTGGGGAGATGCGGGGTGAAGGATGACGGGCTTTCGGAGAAACATCCTCCGGGAGCAGCTGATGGCTGTTCACTTTATTGCCAAACACACACATATTTTATAGAGGGTCTCGGCTTACAACATAGTCCAATCACATGAAGTTCAGCATTATTGGCCTATCACTGCTCCTTCTCTGCTATGCCCCGGTCCAATCCCAATCAATGCTAGATACAGCAGTTAGGATGACTTGCTAAGCATATGTGACAGTTTCTGTGTCTAGGACTCATGTGACTAGGAGGTCAAGGCCGAACACCCAGTGCTGGCTGACACCCCGTTCTTGCCAACTTTGCCCAGATACTCCCTCTGGCGAGGCTTTGCTTCTGAGCTGCTTTGCAAGGTCGGATCTTATCTGCACCAGTCTCTGCCACCCTGCTCCACAAAAAATGCAGTTAATTTTAGAAATTATTAGGCCTCCAATTTGTCAAATTCCAAAGGATAGGTTTCAGATTCTGTGACAACTGAAGTCTGCTATAATAGGTCTGATATTTCTTACAAACAAAGTGGAATTAACAGCAGGCATATTCTATTATGGCCCGAGCTTGTTATGGTTTTAGAACGAATCTTATTTGGATCTTGGAGCATGAATTCTACCTTGTGTCAGAGCATGTTTTTTGGTACTTTGCATCTCCCTCACCAACAGGATTTCCTCAACCTGGGGCTAGGTCAAAAAAGAAATTTATAAATTTCATAAAGAAATCAAAGTAATACCCGAACATGAATTTCAAAGAGCGACAGAAGATAGGCACTGGACCCTTTAGATACTTTGTACAAATATAAAAAGATTATCCTTCCAGATCAAATGGGTGACTTCTCTGTGGAAAATAGTTGGTCCCCTAAGAGAAAACAAAAGTAATTGGAGCCTGATTCATAATGGTCTATGTGTGTTCATTTTTTGGTGTACCCATGGATATGAACGGAGTTCCTTTGACAGCTGTTGTAGAGCTCCTGATCTTCTAGCACCTGGAGCATAGCTTTGCTGCAGTTATTCTTAAATATCTCTAGTGCCTGAACTACTTAATTTCTACCTTGAGATGAGAGAATCTAGAAGTAGGCAGATAACCCTGAAATTTTCTCTGTGTCCTAAAACATCTTAAGCAAGTGAGTTAAATTTTTAGGTTTTCTTGCAGCATAAAAGAAAAACCAAAAATGAATCCTTGAGGGACTCAAGTAAAAGAAAAGAAAAGAAATATTTAGTAAATATAGCAACCTAAGACTTTTAAAATTCCAGAGTAGTTGAATGCTTGAGTCATAAGCCTCTGAACCTGTCAATGCCCTAGGATTTTCACAGTCATTTGCAGATTTATTTTATATTTAATATTTATTAGAATCTGAACATTATTTCATATTTAATATATTTGTATATAGCATTGTCTGGTTTCATCTTAGTGGTGTTTTACAAGTAGGAGAAAGAAAAAAGAACAGGGTAGCACATGGTTTTCTAATAGTGAGGGACAGAGCTCTTTGAACACTACATAGTTAGTCCCTCTTTTAAAAATTGCATATTTTGTAACATGAGTACAATTTGCGGTTTTATTTATTGTACAGTATTACTACACCTTCACCACCACTAAGGTGCCCAAGACTTCCACCACTGCCCTTATGTTCTTTCTAGTCTGCTCATTCTTTCTGTCTCCCACAATGCATGGAAATTTCACTTTTGTGTTCAAAAGTCAAGGGTTTGTCTTTATCCAATATTATCTCTTGAATGTCTATTTTGTTTCCCTAGATACTGCAGATGAGTCAGATCATCCAATATTTGTCTTCCCTCTTGTTTTGTTTTGCTTAACATTATTCTTTCCAGTTCCAAGAAAGTTGTAGAAAACTGCATGATTTTATCATTTCTTTTTTAACAATTTTAAACTTATTTTTTAATGAATAACTGTGAGGTACAGTTACAGACTTACAAACTTTTGAGCTTATGTTTCAGTCATACAGTGATCGAGTACCAATCCCTTCACCAGTGCCCATTCTCCACCACCAAAGTTCCCAGCATTGTCCCACCACCCCAACCCCATTGCCCCACCCCCCCACCTCTGTGGCAGGCGGATTCCCTTTTACTCTCTCTGTCCTTTAGGGTGTTGTGGTCTGAAATGCAGGTATTAAGTGGCCATGATGTTCTGTCTATAGTCTACTTTCGGTCTACATCTTCCATCCTGAGTGAGTCTTTCAAGCATCCTTTACTTGGTGATGCTTTCTCTATCTGAGCTGACTTTTACCCCAGCATGTGAGGCAGGCTTCCAAGCCATGGAACAATCCTCCTGGTAGTTATTTCTACTATTCTTGGGTTTTAGTTTCCCATTTTGTTACTTTATATTCCACAAATGAGCGCAGTCTTCCTGTGATTGTCCCTCTCTTTCTGACTCATTTCACTCAGCATGATACTCTCCATGTTAATCCACTTATATGCAAATTTCATGACTTCATCTTTTCTAACAGCTGCATAGTATTC
>JAOXYA010033953.1:0-12867 GCA_028565675.1 Sorex palustris
GACTCTGCTGTGCGGGCAGGATACTTTTGGTAGCCTGCCAGTCCCTTCCTTCCTCCTTCCTTCCCTTCTTCCCTTTATTTCTCCCTTTCTTTCTCACCCTCCTTTTATCCCTCCCTCCTTTCCTCCTTCTCCTTCTCCTCTCTTCCTCCCTCCATCCCATCTCCTTTTCTTCCCCTTCTCTTTTCTTCCTTCTGTTCTTTCTTCCTTTTCCTCCTTTCTTTTCTTCCTTTCTTGCTTTCTTCCTCCCTTCCTTTTTTCTTTCTTCCTTTTCTTTCCTTTCTCCATTCCCATTTTTATTCCTAGTTACTTCCATTATTGTGTCCTTCCTTCCCTTTTCCCTTTACCCTCCTTCCTTTTTTCTTTACATGCTTCCTTCCTTCTACCTTCAATTTTTATGGTCTGCCTTATCACTCTTTCTCTACAAAAGCTCTTTCCACTTTCTCCATGACAGATCATCCAAAGAGCTAACATTTAGGGAAAATAATTGGGGGATGGGATGGGAAATAGATTCTCCCTGTGGCTAGATTACCTTCTAGCTAGGGTAGACTACATAGGGGCTGAGGACAGGCCCAATACTTGAAGTCCAAAATGTTTTTTGAATCTGTGCTCTAATGAAATCTTGTGTGATAGATTTAAAGGAAGATACAGCAACTCATGTGTAATATTTTGAGTCCAGAATGAAACATCTCAAGACTATGGGTCATTGATTTCTTCTCACAAGTTCACTGGACTTCCCCAGCCTACAAAGGGATCAGATACCTCTCAGGGATCAGATATCTCTCAGAGTAACTGTTGGGTCTCATAGTGTGGGCAATTTCCTTGCAAAGGGAACTCTACCTAAGCATGGTTGTTGTTCATTCACACTGGATACATCCTGACTCTTTTCCAAAATGTTGTCAAAATCTTGTCTATGTCCCATTCGCCTCAGCAGCCTATCAGAGTTCCTGAGCCAGATGTGTGTGGGGGCATCCAAATACCCATGTCGTCATAGAAGATCATCAAATATTTTTTGTTCTCTTAACAAAGAAATGTATTTACCTCTGTTGTCTTGTTCTAGAAACTTAGAGGGTTGGGAGAGAAAATTCTCTATTCTGTATCCATCCTTGAGATGAAATAATTAGGGTTCAGGGAAGTGGATTAGTTATTCCAACTCATCCAGCATGTTAGTAGCAGAACCAGCATTTGAATTTAGTCCTCAGAGCCTCCAGAGAAAACCTCTTTCCTCTTCATCAGAAATTGTAAGATTGCTATCCCACAAGCCAGGTGCAGCCACAAATTTGCTTGTTCAGCCAGCAATAGTTATTCTCTTTGATTATAAACTTTTTAATATAAGGAGAGTGAGCACACACTAAAATAAAGCAGAATTCTTTCTTCTCTTGGAGATATCTGAAGATTTGGACAGAGTGGGCTTTTAAGTCCACTGGACCAACTTGGGCTGGAGTTGAGAAGGGCTGTTTAGTAGGTGTTCAAACAATCAACTGTTCACCAGATCATCTACCTAGTCCCTAGAGGCCACAGGCCACCCCCACCCCCACCCCAATCTCATCACTGTCTTAACAACAACAAAAAAATGGATTACAGAGTGAGGGGTCTTTTAGGGTTCCTGGGATACTCATTGCTGTACAAGCAAAAACCAAGCCATATTGTGGTGATATTCAGGCTAACTTTCCAAGTGATCCTGCATTGTTTGTGGCCAAAGCATGCTCCCCTTCATTTTTCATTTTTAACTTCCAGGCTAGTTGAGTAGTGTTCAGGAACACTGTGCTATGCGTGATTGGAATTCCTGCTAGTTGGATGAAACAGTGAACAGTGAGGTAGGCTGGTTTTGAGACCTACTTAAAAGGTCTACCTCAACATAGAACTTGATTATACAAGTAAATACACTAGAATATAGAGCAGAAAAGAATATTTCTGAGTATCAGATTATTCTTATGTCAGGGCTGAGGGAGATTAGAATCTCTACCCTTGTCAAGGTGTGAGAATGTCAATGATAGAATTATACATATCCTTTTCCACATCATCATCTTCCTACTTCCTGACAAATGTCTTAATTTTTTTGCTTTCTTTCATTATTTTTACTGACCTTCCTTTCAAGGGCATTAAAATTGTTCCCTTCCCAAGACTTCTGCTTGCTTTTTCTTGTTTTTATTTTTGTTTCTGTGTTTCAGAAATGATAGGCTGTGTCAGGAAGTTATTTGGGAGTTGAGACAGTGTTTACCATTTCGAGATAATGTGTTGATACAACCCTTTCCAACTTATAGAAAAGCAAAGATCCAGCAGTTAAGGGACAGACACACATTCCCACCCCTTGAAATTTTCTCCAGCTAGAGTACCTTTGAGCAAGAAACTGAAACTCTTTACATATTTTTTTAAATAAATAAAACAGAAAGGTTCAGTGTTTGATGCATAATATCATTTTGCAATTATGGATAAGTGCTTGTGTAATAATGACTGATAGAATCGTGAAACAAAAAGCCTGAATTATGAAGATGGTAGTACTGGTATTTAAAGAGAGTTTTATATTTTATTTTTTAATCAACACCTAAATTTTTGGAAGCACTGCCAAGAATTCTCAAGTACATTTGGGGCATTGCTTTGGGAATTGAATGGCATGCAAACACAATCATTATGCCATGGACCCTGTCCTATACACTTTAAACAAGTTGATGATTTCATTTCATTATGATGTCATTCGCATTCAATATTGAAATTTCAATTAATTTTTTTTACTTTTTTATTTTTTATAATTGTATTTATTGAATCACCGTGAGAGCAGTTACAAAGCTTTCGGGTCTATGTCTCGGTCATACAATGAAACACCCATACCTTCACCAGGGCCCATTCTCCACCCCCAACAACCCGAGTGTACCCCTATCCCACACCCTCCCCCTACCTATGGGGCAGATGATTTCCACATTAGTCTCTCTCTACTTTGATCACATTCAATATCCTGACACCAGACCCACCATTATTATTTGAGATTTTACCCCAACACTCAGATCTGCTGAAAAGGCAACAGTAGACAATTTGTTTTCTATTGCTGGAAATGAATAACATATGATGTCGCGTGACTGCAGTAGTGGCCGTGCGATTCTGAAATTCTGAAATTTTAACACTTAAATCTGGAGGGATTTCTGCCAAAACCTGCTGGGTTCTGAGATTTGCTCCCGAGTCTCTGGGATCATGGTCATTAAGCAGCTTGATCAGGAGCCAGAAAGGCTGTTCATGGGTCGATGACTTGGGATCTTGTTGGGGTGGGAAGGACAAGACCGGCTCCATCCCCATCCTGTGAGGCCCAACAAGTTTCGTCACTGCGGGCCCAAACCTGACCGTCCAATGGCCTTTGGAGGATGGCGGCCACCAAGCTGCCAGGGTGAGCAGGTGGAGGGACAGCATCCTTTCCCCTCTGAAGTGGCCCGGCAACGGTGACCTACTGTGGTGTCCGGACACATTTCTGCCAAAAACCACTGGGTTTCGAGATTTATTTCTGAGTCTCTGGTACAATGGCCTTAAGCAGCTTAATCAGGAGCCAGAGAGACCATTCGTGGGTGATGACTTGGGGTCTCGTTGGGGTGGGGAGGACAAAACCAGCTCCACCCCCATCCCGTGAGGTCCTGCGTGTCTCATCACTGGGGGCTTAAGCCTGACTGTCCAATGGCCTCTGGAGGATGGCAGCCCCAAGCTGCCAGGGGGAGCAGACGAAGGGACAGTACCCTTTCCCCTCTAGGGTTGCCCGACGACAGTGACCTACTGCGGGGTCCGGACACATTTCTGCCAAAAGCCACTGGGTTTCAAAATTTGTTTCTGAGTTTCTGGGATCATGGCCATTAAGCAGTTTAATCAGGAAGCAGAGAGGCCATGCCTCCAATTATATAGCTGAGCCGGAGGTGGTTTGTGGGTGTGTTTCTTACATACCTAACTTTCGGCTGTTTACTTACCTGGTAAGCATTTCTCCAAGTCTTTGGGGTTTGGCCAAAGGCACAGCAGCAATTTTGTGGTATCTGGAAGTCTGAAGGCGCCATCAGGCTGCTGATGCAGTCGCCTCACAGGTGCAGATTGACCTGCTGGCAGCACCATACCCCCTAGTGCTCAGGTCTTACTCCAAGCTTTGTGCTCAGGGATCACTCCTGGTGTGCTCAGGGTACAATATGGGGTGCCAGTGAGTGAGCACAGGTTGGTCACATGCAAGACAAGTCCCCTACTTGTTTTACTATCGCTGTGGCCCCAGAAAAAAACTTCTAAAGACAGGATTTTTATGTTTTCTTGTTTTGGGGGTCACACATGGTTGTTCTCAGAGCTGACTCCTGACTCTGTGCTAAGGGATAACTCCTGGAAAGGGAACTATTTTTGGTTTTGGGGATTGAACCCAGGTCAATCATTCAAGGCAAGCGCCCTACCCTGTACTATCTCTCTAGGCCCCAAATAAAATTTTTAATGTGAGTGACTGGAGAAACTGCTCAAGGGTCAGAGTGCATGCTTTGCATGCAGGAGACTTGGGTTCGATCACTGGCACTGTCTGATCCTCTAATCACCACTGGGAACTGCCCCCATATTCAGAGACTGGAGTGGCCAGTGGTTGAGTTAGGACCAGTGGTTGAGGTCCTAACACAAGCAGGATATTTTACAGGAGTAGGAAAGCTGTTGCATCAGGAGCTGCTTAGCCAGTTTTAGTAATAACTTGTAACTGGTATTCCCTCTTCACCAGTGAGATTAAAAAAAAATTTATCTCCCAAGTTTCTTTCTAAAGTTTCCTGTTCTAAACCTGTGCTGAGACATTTTACTTGTTCTTCCTGTACCATCTCATTTCCAAAAGTAATTTCCTGGTTAATCTGTCTTAACAACATTCTCTTTTATATCTAATAAAAGGTCATGGAAAACCAGTTATAAATTTTCATATAATGGTATATAAATATTTTTAACAGGGCCATTATAAAACATTATTAAGGTATTCTATAAAAATACCATTCTCCAGTAAGTTTGAGGAATGAACAGATTAATTATCGCTTGTATTTCACTAAAAGGAAGAAAATCACTTTAATCTGTACTGCAAGTTTTACTTTTTGACTTTATGAAATTCTGGGGGAAAGGAATCTTAAAAGTGTGCTAAAAGTGTAATCAAAGACTATCTGATTCTTCCTGAAGAAAAAAAAAGTGTAATCAAAGAAAGAACAGATTTACAGGGCTCATCATTATTCCATCTCTGGGCACTTGAAAATAGTGGTTTAAAACTCAGCCTATTTTATGTATTTATTTCAGCATTGAGAATAGAACCTGTGTTCTCATACACACATTACTCCCAATCTGCATCCCCAGCTCTTCAACTCTTAAATCTTGACTTTAAAAAAATTAAGTTTAACAAATATTTCAGAATGTCTTCCTAGTCTCTTGATCCTCAGGGTTTTTTTTTTTTTTGCTTTTTTGCTTTTTTTGGTCATACCCGGCGATGCACGGGGGTTACTCCTGACTCTGCACTCAGGAGTTACTCCTGGTTGTGCTCAGGGGACAATATGGGATGCTGGGAATTGAACCCAAGTCGGCTGTGTGCCAGGCAAATGCTCTATCTGCTGTGCTCTCTCCAGTCCCTTGATCTTCAGATTTTGATTTTGCTTTTGGGCCACACCTGATGGTACTTAGGGCTAAATCCTTGCTTTGCACTCAGGAATCACCCCTGTAAGTACCTGGTAGGGCAGGGGGTGCCTTAACTGCTATACTATCTTTCGGGCTCTTTGATAGTCAGTTTTAAACTTTCTGAGAAATATGGATTAGTTTCCTTTTTCTTCTTATGCTGTTTGGGCAGAAATACCATGGGATTTTACACAAATGTGTGATGTTAGCTGTGATATTGTGATGTTGTGATGTAATAAGAAATAAAAATCTTGATTTTCCCTGCCTCCTGGCCAGAATTTCTAAAACCAGTGCAATTTTTAAGGCAATAGAAACATTAGGAGCATCTTTTGTCCTAATGTTTGGTCTCTGACACTGCTTCATGACACTGCTTCCTGAGTTTGGAATTTCCTAAATAAAGAAATTTATTTTGTTCTGATCTTGATGAGCCTCTGCCTAGATTGTACCCAGATGGTGACTTTCTAGATTAGAAGAAAAGAACTTTGAGCTAGGTGTCCTTTCCTAGCTCAGGAGGAGGAAAAAGCTGGCTAAATAATAAATTAAAAATTGATATTGCCCATGTTATGAAAGTCTTTGAAAAGACCCTACTGTATGGGATTTGAAGAGCTTCTGGGATGGTAATCACATACAGGTGCTGAAAGGGTGGTATAATTGCAGAGGTCACAGAAATTCCACACCCTTCCATAAACCTGACCTTCTGCCTATCTTCCACCTGAGTATTCCTGAGCTGTATCCTTTTATAATTAAATTGGTAATTTAGTAAGCAAACATGTTTCCTGAGATTTGAGAGAATTCTAGCATGTTACCATACCTAGGCAGATATTGGGGAAATCCACTTTATAGTTAGGTTGATGGTGCTAAAATGCAGTGAACTGCAAGACATACCCAGCTGGTATCTGCAGAGAATCAGAGAATTTCTTGGAATGAAAAACCAAAGCTATGGTCACATACGTGAACCGAGATGGAAACTGTGCATTTTCTATTCACGATAATTTGTTCTTATCGTGTACTGTATTTAAAAACTGAACCAAGTTATACTTTGATTTGATCAGTATGAAAAATACCTTCTCAAAAGCTATAATGGATCTTTGTGGTCCACTGCTTCTCAACTTTTCTAGAAAGTGCCTTTTTGACTTCTCTGTTAAACATTTTTAATAGAGTTGTTGTTGCATCATTTGGTCATGATGAGTATGTAAAATGCAACAGAGCATGATGAAGGAAGGAAAAGTAATTGTACTACTTTGCTATGCCTTTCACTAAAGCCCCTCCTTAGTAAAAGATTAACAGAAGTAAACAACATTATACCTCCGGTTTGTATGTGAGACATCCAGGAAACCAAGTTACTCTAAAAAAGGCCAAATCATCACCATAAATACCATCTCTAGCAAGACACAAAGACATTGAGGAGGAAGGGATTATCAACTCTCAGAGATTAGCAGGCAAACAGGAAAACAGGAGTAAATTTGCAGTGTATTTAGGATCTTGCCTTTTTTTTTTTTTTGCTTTTTTTGGGTCACACCTGGCATTGCACAGGGGTTACTCCTGGCTCATGCACTCAGGAATTATTCTTGACGGTGCTTGGGAGACCATATGCGATGCTGGGAATTGAACCCAGATTGGCTGTATACAAGGCAAATGCCCTACCGGCTGTGCTATAGCTCCAGCCCAGGACCTTGTCATTTTCATTGAGATTTAGATGTCTTCTTCTTCTGGGCACAGAGAGGAAGACACTCTTACAAATGGAAATTTCCCTTATAAATGTCAATGTCCCTTACAAAAGTGTAGCTTATAGTTGTTTTTCAGTGCTGGTCATCATTTAAAAACAATCCACTTGAGAGATAATTTCTATGCCAAGGAGGCATCTTTGGGGATAGTACAGTCTGCTCCCCTTCAGGTAAAATTTAGGACTGATAAGATTGAACTAAAAATTGACTACAGCAAAAACTAGAAATGAAGTGTGTATTCTGTATACACTCAGTATGCTCACAAAGAGGTGATTCTTTTGGTCCTTGGAAAGTTCTAAGCCGAACCCATTTACCACAGAATCAGAGTGTTTACTTTTCTGAGCAAGCAATCTCAGGCTATGGACTATTCATAGGTAGTTAGTTGAGTTATTTTAAGCAAATGTTTTCACCTTCTCCATGCACTCAGCACTTATCATTTGCCAAATGGGGGTAATGTCTACCTTAGTGCACTGTTTTGAAGATTGCAATTAGCTAATGGATTTGAAAGTACTGTAGCAAGTTAAAAATGGTCTACAAAGGCAAGGCATTTAACATATTTGTAGAGGACTCTATACAGTTTTTATGGGTATAAGGGAAGTCTTCTTAAGTACCCTGCTATACTAAGTCACTGGAAATTTCCCACTGAGACTGTTGGGATCACTGGGTGTGCTTAGGCAAATAAATGTGAAATTGCAGGTGCCCCATTCTAGAGCCTGGGGTCTTTAAAGTTATAAACAAATTTATTTTTTCTTTTTATTTCCCTCTTGATTTCAGGGCATTTGCTGATCTTTTTTTCTTTTATGAAGGTATGCCACATCTAAGTGGAATCATCCCTTATCTTGAATCACTTCTGCCATTTTCCTTCTTTTTTCTATCTTCTTTTGAAATAATTATTTCTTCCATATAATTAGACATAGAAAAATTAGTCAAGTCTAAGATGGAATGCCAAGACACAACAATCACAGACAACTTTCGGGTGGAGATACTTTCAGCAGCTGGTTATAAAAGAGGAGGCCTCAGTATACCCTTGTTAGCTACTGTGAGCAGTCCCAGTTTTGGCTGGTCCATCCTACATTTTTGGCTCTCTGCATATTCCTGGTCTTTTCTGACAAACAGAAAGTTAACAATTGTTCATCATAAATTTCTGCCCCAGAGCTAGGCTCATAGGGAGACTAAGATAATGGACAATACTGAAGCTGATGGCCAGAAAGATCCAAACCAGCCTGACCACTCTGTAGATTCCCTGCATTCTCTATCATACTTATGTTGATTGATAAGAAATGCAAAAGGTCTTTAAAAGACCTTCGCAAAACTTACTTTTTTTTTTGCTTTTTGGGGTCACACCCGGCAATGCTCAGGGGTTACTCCTGGCTCTGCACTCAGGAATTACTCCTGTCAGTGCTCAGAGGACCATATGGGATGCTGGGAATCAAACCCAGGTCAGCCGCATGTAAGGCAAATGCCTTACTCGCTGTGCTATCACTCCAGCCACCCCAAAACTTACCTTAGTTCTATACTAAGTTTCTCCTGTCTTGGGGAGCTCTTTTTCTTTTCTCTTCTACTTTCTAATAAACTTTTCTACTTTGTAACTCTCTGTCTGAGTATCTTTATTATTCAATGTTTTCATTCTTGAAATAGAGAATGAAAATATTGAAGAATCTGGGAATCTGAGTGAACTAACAGAGACCTGCTGCTACCTCTTCTGCCTCACCCGCATCAGTTACAAACCCCAAACCAAACCAAAACCACATTACAAAAACAAACAAGCAGAAAAACCCTGCAATTCCAATAGACTATTGTATAATTAGTGTCTCACAAAGATCCAGAGGACCCAGGACCTACTTTTCTCCCCACTATTCTCATCCCTGATCCTCAGGAGAGTCTTAGGAGATTGATGTTAAAGAAAATCAGAACTGTACTGAATTTAAAGTGGTAAAAATAGATTTAATTTGGAACTATTTCAATAAGAGAATAGAGACCTTAGTATAGAACTGGACGCAATGCTGAATATAGTAAAAAAAAAAAAAATCAGGACTCACAGCCAAAGAGCAGTTTGGGAGAATGGTGAATGGAAGATTAACTGGCTAGAATAATTCTTAGTTATCACTATATCACTGTCATCCCGTTGTTCATCGATTTACTCAAGCAGGAGCCAGTAATGTCTCCATTCGTCTGAGCCCTGAGATTTTAGCAGCCTCTCCTTACTTGTCTTTCCCAATGCTGCCGTATTAGAGGTCCTTTCAGGGTCAGGGAAATGAGACCTGTTATTTTAACTGTTTTTGGCATATCGAATACACCACGGGGAGCATACCAGGCTCTGCTTTCAAGATTCTTAGTTAAACTAATAAAATTAAAAGGGTGTGGTTTTTTTTGAGGGGACAAAGCCACAACAAGCAGTGCTCAGATCTTACTCCTGGTTCTGTGCTCAGGAGTCACTCTAAAGTCTGTGGGCCACCTTGTGGCCACCATTAATTATATAAATTAAAAATTTGTGAGGCAAGGAGAAGACATGGTCACTTTCTCCCTAATCACCTCTGTCACTTGGGATCGGCTGGGAAGGCTAGGACTGATAAATTCTGTGATGAGCTTCTGCACAACATGGACCTCGAGTCCTGCCAGCACCTTCCTGCCAGTCCTGCCATGCCCCCACACCCAGGTGGCTGTCAAGTTCTCAGCACCAGAGTTAATCCCCACCACCCAAATTCTTGGGGAGCCAAGGACTCAAGCTGGAGTGAGGAATTGCTCTTTGCAGGAAAGGAGAGCCAGTCCTAGGCCTTACCCAGGATTTCCAGGTCCACATCTTTCTCACAGAAAGGAATTTTAGGAGTAGAAGAGCAGTGAAGTAAAAAGAGATTTTATCTGGAGGTTTTTAAGAAGGGGAAGAGAGAAAAAGTGAGAGAGAAAGTAACACGTTCAAGGGAGAATATAGGCTCCTCCAAAGACAGAGAGAGCCCTAGTTTACATCTCAAGAGGGGGATGTGGAAAATACAGTATTTGGGCGCCACATGTGCTCGGCCATGTGGGTACAGGAGCATAATGTGTGTGCTTCCTATGTTCAAGGTGGTCTTAATAGGGTTCTCCAAGCTGCTCCCTTTAAGGGGCTTCTACCTGGTAAAAGTCTGTTTCGAGGGAGGTTGCCAAGATGGTAGATTTGGGCATGGTTGATGGTTCTCTCATGAAATTTCCTTTCGTCATTTTTGTTCCTGCTTGCACTTCTCTCACAGGGGGGTCCATACTTTTCTGGGTCTGTTGGTGCCAACTGAAAATCGTATTAGACCTCTTAGCTCACAGGTGGGTTCAGACGGCCTTAGGGTGAGGTGGTTATGCTATTCCTAGGAACTGCATTGCCTGTCTTAACAGCCTACATAAACTCCTAGAAGGACTCCGGGAACCACAGATGGTGCTGAGTTTTGAAGTTTAGTTGACTGGTATAAGGTAAATGCCTGCCTGATGCACTATCTCTCTGGCCCACCACACAGGATTCTTGTTGAAGTCAGGCTCAGGTGATAGTTATGATCTGAGAGATGGATTTTAGTCAAGAATTCAGGTAGAGTTCTGACTATAAAGATTTAACAGGATTCTTACTGAATCTGGTCTTTACGAAGAGGAGACAGAAGGCCAAGTATGGACCCAGAATAGCAAAGGGCTCAGAAGAGGTTCATTAAAACTTTGCTAAATTGGGGTTGGAGCAATAGTACAACAGATAGGGCACTTGCCTTGCACACAGCTGACCTGGGTTTAATCCCTGACATCCCAGATAATCCCCAAATCTGTCAAGAGTAATTCCTGAGTGCAGAACCAGGAATAGCTCCTGAGAAGACATGGTCACTTTCTCCCTATCCAACTCTGCCACTTGGGATTGGCTGGGAAGGCTAGACTGATAAATTGAGTTGAGTGTGGCCACAAAATAAACAAAAAAATTGACTAAGAAAAGAAGATTACAGGGCTGGAGTGATAGTACAGCGGGTAGGGCATTTGCCTTGCACACTATCGACCTGGTTTGGATTCCCAGCATCCCATATGGTCCTCCAAGCACCGCCAGGAGTATTTCCTGAGTGCAAAGCCAGGAGTAAACTGTGCACTGCCAGGTGTGACCCAAAAAGTCAGAAGAAAAAAAGAAAGAACATTGTTACATTGTTACCTTTTTGATTAACAAAAATGATGTTAATTATTCAAATACAGTGCTTTAGTAACAGTGGGGTTAGCATACATGAGAAAATAAATAACTACTTAATTTTATCATCAGTTTGGTAAGAAAAAGTTATTTCATCTAGCAAAAATAATGTGTATAAAAGACTACAGGTTGGTTCTCTTTATATCTTCAAGTTTACTACAGTGATTTCAAACTTATTTTCCAGATCGAGTAGACTTCAGGGGAAAGTGAGGAACTATCTCTCTGTCAAGACTCTTTTTGATATGTGAGACCATTCTTGGAGATAAGGAAATGGGATGTTTAAGTGGGATGCACAAATAACCTAAATCATAAGCTTAGTTACCACTTTGATACAAGCACGGGACCATAAAGATAGTGAAGGGATTAAGGCTTAATATTTTTCTTTGCAGGTAGCAGTTCAATCCTCAGCACTGAATATGGTCCCCTGAACACCACCAGAAATGGCCCCTGAGCACAAAGCTCCAAGTAAGAAGTAAACCTTGAGCACTGAGGAATATGTGTCAAAATCCCACCCCTTCCAAAAAATTAGAATGTTCCCTAATACAGAGATTACCACTCCTTTGAAATCACACCTATTTTGTATAGGCACAAGATAATAATGTTATGTTTTCATGGTAAGAGTCAATATGTTCTAGATATTAAATACCCCAAAAGAAAAAAAACCTAAGAACAAGGAAGACTGAAATCCAATGGAATCTAAGACTGAAGCCAGGAAAATCCAACACAGGTAGGGGGTGGTGGGATGGGTGGTCCAAGTGACTGATGGAAGATTTCCAGCTTCATTAACCAGTTGCAATACAAATTTTGCATAGAAAATGTAACTCCCACCTGTGCCATTACAGTTGATAAGTACCATCATACCACCCCTTTCTTCAAAAGGACCAAGTATGGTCAGAACCTTAACTCTAGAAAATCCCTACCCCACAGTCCTTCTTCTCTGAAAAATCATGAATATTTTATCCTTAATTGATCCCACCTATTCTTATATAAATTAAAATTTTGTGTAGAAATGGCATTGGTCTCTTCAGAATGCCCATGCACTGATTCTTTAAGTGTTATTTTTAGTAAACTATGTTTGGTTTGGGTTTAAGGATTACAACGAATGGTACTCAGGGTGTCGTCCTGGCTCTGTGCTCAGGGACCACTCTTGGTGGGGGTTGAGAGACTCCATGTGAGATTTGAACAGGTGTCTACTGCATGCAAGGTTAGCGCTATCTGTACTATCTTTCCAGACCTTAACCTGTCTTACTTAAAAACAAAGCTACAGAGCGGTAGGGCTTTCGCCTTACAAGCGGCCAACATGGCCGACCCGAGTTCGATTCTCCGCCCCTCTCGGAGAGCCCG
>JAOXYA010033961.1:0-25721 GCA_028565675.1 Sorex palustris
TCCAATGGAGATGTTACTGGGCCCGCTCGAGCAAATCGACGATCAACGGGAGGGCCTTTACCTTTACCTCGAGCAATACTAGGAATTTCACATATATGATTTTATTAAATCTCTTAAAAGTATTAGGCAGTGGTACTATCCAGTGCTATTTGCCTCAAATTGATCTATTTTCTTCTATGATGTATTACTTTAATATTGATTACAGATAATTGTTCTTGAATTTTTTTTAAACTTTATTTATGTAGTGATTTTAGTATGCTAGCATGTCTTGAAGACAACATTGGGCTTAGAACTAAACCTTTATTCTTCAAACTATATATAACTCATGTTTATCTGCTTCTTCTTAATGGGATTCAATTATTTTTTTGTGAAAATGTTTTCAACTTTAAGAGAAATTTGAATTTCCCTTTACTTGGTTTTACAAATAGAATTTTGTTCCTCCTTAAAACTTTTTTTTTGCTTCTAGTTACATATAAGACACATATGTTTTTATATTATTAATATAAGTATATGTATTTATATTGTTAACTATAAACTCTGAAGTTTTAAAATCACCTGATATTTTATATATTCATTGCACTTATAATTAAAATACCATAGCTCTTTGTGCTCTAAGAGGGGTGAGTTAAATCTGGCTTGTTATTTGAAGACAGTTAAATTCACAAACTATGGTACAATTTTTTTGCAAGTTTTTGTGAGTTTCAAAAATTGGACATTTTAAAGTTGTCATTTGAGAACTAGAGAGATAGTATAACAGATAAGGCACTTTCTTTGCATGCAGCAGACCTTGGTCTGATCCTCAGCATCTCACATAGTCCCCAAGCTCCGCCAGGAAAAATTCTTGGGTGTGGAGCATGGAACACTGAGCATCCCTGTGCGTGGCCCCTCCCCACAAAACCAAAACAAACGAAAAAGAAAGTTCTTATTTGTGGTTCAGAGAGATGGCTCAATGGGCTGAAAGCTGCAAGTAGGAACACATGATTTAATCCTAACATTAAATGGTCCCTGAGCACCTACCCAAACAATCCCTAAGTTCAGAGAACATGAGTAGACTTTTTGTACCACAGGTACGGTCCCCAAACTGAAAAGTTAAAGTTCTTAATTAATTTATTAACAATCTCACTTCATTTCATTATATTAACACCCCCCCACTTTCAATTCGTGAAGCTAGTGAATTTACCCCGAAAAGTTTTGAACATCCCTCCTGGAAGGAATATCTTTATCATAGATCTCACTTAATTCTGTTTGCTAGACTTCCCTGTTCTGTAATAATCATAATATAATTTTTGATTAAAATTTAGACTCTTGTTAGAATTATGATAATCACGAGTCTTTAAAGATTCTAACAACTAAATGCTAACAATATATATGCTGCTCTAATGGAATGATTTGGAACTTATACTAATTTATACTTTGCTTTTGGCTAGGCATATACGTTGCTGTATAAAAACGCCATGCTCCGAGAAATCACATTTATATATTTGTGATTATATGTAACTGAGATTAGAAAAAATATATATATATACTTAAATATGTGTTGTGTCAAGTCAGAAATCATGCTCTATTTTTGTACTATAGTGAAGGGTCAGCTACAACTGTACCTAATTGAGAGCAATAAGCAAAACTGGAACTTTGTGGCCAAGCTTTCGTGTTGTCAAGTGAATAATCAAATATACAATAGCTGCCATAATTCATTATTTTTTGCTCAATATCACCCAGCTTTTTCTAGTGCTATTCCTGATTTAAAAGAACTACTGGGAAAGATATTCTAAAGAGATTGTATTTTAACAAATCATTTATACAGTTTCTTTAGCACTAAAAATTCATCTAAACATCTTTTAATCCTAACTTGAAATGTTTTCATTTATATAATCTCAAAACACAATGAAAAATATTTTCTTCTAAGGATGTGTTCGATGAAATAAAAGACTCATAATCACCTCTAAAACACATCAATTAAGTTCTATAAAATCAAAGTATTTATATTTGAAATTTCATTATTCAAAAGTTTGACCTGATCAGAATTTTAAAGGCAGTAATGACTTGTCATTAAGGAAGAAAAGTCCTTTCCTTGGGGAAGTAGTTACACATGGAATTAACCACCTCTTAATCACTAGATTAAATCCAATCCAGGTAGAGAGGTATCAGAAATTGTTGCCTTTGTAACCTCTGTTCACTAAGTTGCCAGTTATAATCTTAATAAAGAAAAGTAAGCACCCCCAAAGCTGCTGTCATGATTAGAATTAATTGACATTTCTCTCTCAGCAGCATTGGCAGAATATTAGGTTAAAATGGCACCTTTTTATTCTCTCAGCCTAACTAGTTGGAGAAAGAAATGAGGATAATGGAAAATGTCATCTTCATTCTGAGAGCAATAAAAGGCAAAAAATGAAGGAAAGCCTTTCACTAA
This sequence comes from Sorex palustris, assembly GCA_028565675.1. Classification (NCBI taxonomy): domain Eukaryota; kingdom Metazoa; phylum Chordata; class Mammalia; order Eulipotyphla; family Soricidae; genus Sorex; species Sorex palustris. The sequence continues at coordinate 2,411 of JAOXYA010033961.1, forward strand.
GTCTACATTCACCCAGGAATTCATCAAATCTTAGTCTGCATGACGTGACTCATGAGAGAAATTGGAAACAGAATAAAAAATGGTCTCTCTTTTTAAAGGGTTAACAATATGATAGGAAAAATAAAAGAGATTCACAGACCACTATAGAACAAAGGAGAAAAATATATGTATCACACAAAACAATAAGTAAAAAATTTTTCTTGATAGAGAAAGGAGGACCAACTTAATGCTTGTGAAATTTGACATGGAGTATTAAGAATATAAAAAACTTAATAGGGGAACACAAAAAGAACTAATTCTCAGAAATCTACAATTCACTCATTGAAAATTTAGCATTTTTGCACTATTAAACTATTAAACTCATATTATAAAAACCAAGCTTAATACTATATTTTCTATGCTGTTTCATCAGTTATATCACAATAGATATATAATAGCTTAAATAACAGTATAGTCCTCATATGATAACCCCCATGATGATATGGGTCATTTAAGGTCTTTTACAATTTAGTTTCCTCAGCTTCCCCTCTTAGCTATTTGTGTATTAAATATGTCCTATATTCTAGCCCCACTAGAGGGGCCTGAATATATTCTAAACTTTCCTGCTTTCATGCTTCTTTTTTTTATTATGTTGCCTCTTTGCCTTGTTTCTTCCCCACCTTCTCAGCAGTACATGTGGAAAATTTAGCCCTCCTACAAGGCTTGTTCCAGATATCACTTTCTCCATGAAATATTTCCTGACACTCCAGAAAAGATATGATTTCTTCCCCTCATGATGTTTTTTTTGTGATTTCTAGAGCAAAAGTTTTGGGGCTATTCCTGACTTTGTGTTCAGGGGTTACTCTCAGCAGTACTTAGGGTAATATATGGTGGCAGGGATCAAATCTGGGGATTTGTATACAACCCATGCACTCCAGCCCTTTGAGCCATATTCCTGACACTCCTTTTTCCTAGCTTCTTTATTTATTCAAATTTATTTCTATTAAAGCACCGTGAGTTATTCATGGTTGGGTTCTTGACATACAATGTTTCATCACTGATCCCACCAGTGTCAACTTCTCTTTTAGTGTTCCCGGGTTTCCGCTCCTACCCTTCCCTGCCCCAACTCCAGACTGTCATGTTGACACTTTTTAAATTTGGTTATTAACGTTTGGGTCTTGTAATTTCAGTGTTTCTGACTCTGTGGTTTGTCTTTTTAGCTCTATCAGTCCTTAACACTACCTGCCTGAATCCCCTTGACCCCAACTTACCCTTTCACTTTAGTTTTTCTTCCTTTTAAAAAGAGGCATTATTTCCTCGCATTAATTATTGGACTTTGATCATATTAGATTCGGGACCAATTGAAATATGTTTATTTTGAATGGCTGAAGTGTTTCATGCACAGTGTTTCATTGAACAGATGACTCCTGTTCAATCCCATGTCATAAGGTCCCCTAAGCACAGTCAGGAGTGAGCACAGAACCAGAAGTCCTGAGAACTGCTTGGTGTGACCTCAAAACCAAAACAACTTTTCAGCTTTAATTACTTTTTTGAGAATTGTAGAAATCATATTGACAATAAGGTGAATTAAGTGATACCTGTAACCATGTTCTTAAGACTGAAACTTGAGGACAGAATGGTACAGTGGAAAGGATTTTTGTTTTCAAATAAATATATCTGTCCAGCCTTATTTTCTCACCTCGGTAGCTTGCCGGACTCTCCGAGAGGGGCGGAGGAATCGAATCCGGCTTGGGCGTGCTGGCTGTGTGCAAGGCAAATGCCCTACTGCTGTGCTATCGCTCAGACAGAACTACTGTATATTATTTTCCATAAATTCCAAGACTGTGACTCCCAGGATATACTGAAGAACAACTTCTAACCAAGAAAGGGTCATTTGTCTACTAAAAGTAATTTCCAAAGGAGGTGGAAGTAACTGAAAAGTGTTCTTTGTTTCTTGTCACTTTTTAAAACCACACCTGGCTGTGCTCAGGGCTTAATCCTGGATCTGTGCTTAAGGATCAATCCTGGTAGTGCTCAGGGCACAATATCTAGTGCTGGGGATCGAACCCAGGTAAGCCACATGCAATGCAAATCCCCTACCATTTGTACAATCACTTGGACCCTGAAAACACCTTCTTTGCCCCCTAAATTTTGTTTTATTAAAGCACTTTATTACTTGACTTCCTGTTAGTTCATCTGGTCTGATGTTCTCGGCAAAGTGGAAGAAAGTATAATTGAAATACTAAAGGTAATAAAAATAATTATTAGTAGCAAAGAAAAGCCTCAAGGGTGGAGTTCAGGTGTAGGGCAGGGCTAAATGTATTGATTTAAAGAAAAATTGAGGTGGGACAGGCACTCAGGAATGCATTTAAAAGGGGTGCAATACCCAGCTCCTGATGGCTTTATGAGAATGATCTATTTGTAAATTGATTTTATGTTTCTGACACAAAATAGCAGATGTTTAGCAGAAAGGAACGTTAGATTTGATGTAGTTTCCATCTCGTTTTCCCAAAAGTGACCATTTGCTAACTTGTCATCTACATCTACTTGTAAAAGTCATCTACATCCAAATAGGGAAGGTGATTTAAAACCTAGAATTCAGGCCCCAGATTCACAATTCTTTGCTTTCTCATTTACACACATATTAAGCAATTCCAAGGACTGAGTATTTCAAAGAAAGTAAAGTGGATGCAGAGGGAAATCTTTGTTTTGGAGATGAAAAGATGGGATCAGAAAATTTGGTTAACCCATACCAAATTACATGGCTGGACTAGACTAAGGGACAGACCCAATATTCTACCAACCACATGACCTCAGTGATTAGAGAGGGACCCCAACAGCAAAATGCTAAATGCCACATGCATGGGTATAGGATTCACTCTCTCAATACAGAGATATTTTACTTTGTACTATTAGGTGCTATACAAATATTACAAGACTTTCCAGAAAAAGAATTTATTTTGCAAGACTATATTTCTGGGCTGGAGCGATAGCACAGCGGTAGGGCATTTGTCTTGCACGCGGCCCACTTGGCCGACCCGTGTTCGATTCCTCTGCCCCTCTTGAGAGCCTGGCAAGCTACTGAGAGTATCTCGCTAGCACGGAAAAGCTTGGCAAGCTACCCATGACATATCAGATATGCTAAACACAGTAACAACAAGTCTCACAATGGAGATGTTACTGGGTCCATTCGAGCAAATCGATGAATAACAGGAGGATAGTGCTATAGCAGTGCTACTTTTCTATCTGGCAAATCTGAAATGGAATGACACCTAATTATCAGGGAAATTCACATTCATTTTGGAGTTTGGTAAGTTAGCAGGAAGCGAAGTTTGGTATACTTGCATATTAATAATGCTTTCACCTTCACCAAAGAATGGGTTTCAGATTCTCTATGGCAGTACATCAATACACATTTGTCTTAGAGACAGATATGTTTTTTTAAATGGTAGAGCTGGAGGGATAGAACAGAGGATAAGGCATTTTCCTTGCACTCGGCCTGCTTAGATCTAATCCCTGGCACCACATATGGTCCGCTGAACCCACCAAGAATGATTGTTGAACAGAGCCAGGAGTAAGCCCTGAGCACCTGTGGGTGTGATCTCAGAACAAAACACACAAAGAAAGAAAGAAAGAAAGAAAGAAAGAAAGAAAGAAAGAAAGAAAATTACAGTATCTAGGGTTAGTAAGAGTCTGGGGAAATGCTCCATTGGTGGGAATATTAAAAAGCCAAATCTTTTGGAAAATAGGCAGGTTGGTGGTTTTTTTTTCTTCTTCCAGTTGGGATCAATTCCACTTTCTCATACACAAAGGACATGTGCTTGACCACTAAGCTATATCCCTGGCCAACATCTTTGACGCTAAAGAGAAAATACTGGAGCAAGAAATGTTTTGTGAACTGTGGCGTGCTATCAGGATTTTGGCCTTGGCAGAACTGAAGCATTAGTTCTCCTAGCAGCTGAGCATGCTGGCAGGCAACAGCTCTGAGCTGACTCTCGCTCCAGGACTCTTTCCAGGAAGAGAACTACGTACCCAAGACACACCCTCTTCCTGGGTATAGCAGAAGCCAGTAACCGGCCTATGCAGGTGTACAAAGGCCTCACCCCTGGCCTTGATTCAGGATTAATCTGAAGGGTTACCACTGCCAGTTAGGAATCAGCAAAGGCCTTTGTTTGTCATTAGAACACAAAACTCTATCTATTCCCACTTCCCTCACCACCCCTCTTCCCCCACAAGGTACTTGGACCTTTAAACATAAATGTCCTGCACACAAGTTCCCATCTCAAATTCACTTCCCAGACCTCTTGATCTGTGATGATATAACCACATATGCAGATACAGAATCTGAAAGTAAAAATTATTTTTCACTGAATATTCACCACAGAAGCTTGAAACCCTTGCACCTAAAGAAACCAGAAGACATTGTCAGAATGTTAATTGGGGTATTGCTCAGAGTAATGATGGTCAGACAGAAGCATAGTGGGTGGGGTGCTTGTCTTGCATAAAGATTGGCTTTGATCCCTGGCATTCCATATGGTTCCCCCAAGCACCACTAGGAGTGATTCCTGAGTGCAGAGCGTGGAAAGAGCCCTGAGCATCACCAAGTGTGGCCCCAAAACAAAACAAAACAAAACAAAAATGATGTTCAGGCACATATGCTGCCCAAACCCTTGTGCTTTTTGCACCCACATGGCCGAGCACATGTGGCACCCAAATCTCCCCTTTTGAGATGTGTACTTCCATGCTTTTCGTCTAATGCTGGGATGTGTATAGAGGCTCTCCACCCTTGAATAAGCCCGTGTTCTCTCTTGAGTATGTTACTCTCTCTCTCACTCTCTCCCCCTCCACAATTTAAAAATCCTCCAAATAAAATATGTTTATTTAAAAAAAATGATAGCCAGACATAACCGTGGTATGGTCACTCAGTGGGATGCTAAATGAAAATAGTGGGGCTGTAGAAATAGTCACTGTCACTGTCACTGTCCTCCCGTTGTTCATTGATTTGCTCAAGCAGGCCCAGTAATGTTTCCATTTTGAGACTTGTTGTTACTGTGTTTGGCATATCGAATATTGTAGAAATAGTACAAATGTTAAAGTACAAAGGTTCTTGCCTAAAATGTGACCATAGCACTCATTCAAATCCTGGCAGTGCAGGTATAGCCCCTGAGCACAGAGCCAGGAGTAAGCCTTGGGCACTACTGAGTGTGGCCCCAAAACTAAAGAAAGGAAAAGGAAAATTAGAGAAAGCACTGATAACATTAGATTACATCTCCAAAACAAGAAGCTGCATAAGGCCAGAGACTGCCTTTAGAGAAGACTGGTAAGAGGATGAGGTTGAAGGTCGACTACAGCACTGTAATGCTTTCTAAAGAAACATGTAGACATGTGGCAAAGTGAGAACGTTTACTAAATTTATATAAGTATGTAGTTTTCTTTAGCGATGTTTTTTGGTATATGTGTGTGTGGTACTGGGGACTGAACTCAGGACCTAATTTATATGAGGCATTTTTTCATTTTTTCCTGGATCAGATCCCCAGCCCTTATCACTTTTTAGTATGGTTACAATGTTTTAAAATTCCATTTTGTATGGTAAACTATTACTAAGGAAAGTCTAATATGAAAGCAAAGCATTTTATTTTTGTTGGAGGGGAGCTACACCTAGCAGCACTCAGGGTTTACTCCTGACTCTACACTCAGAGATCATTCCTGATGGGGCTTGGAGGGCCGTATGGGATGCTGGGCATCAAACTTAGGTTGGCTGCATGCAAGGCAGACTCCATACCCACTGTGCTATTGCTCCGGCCTCTGAGATACAGTTTTGAGATAGGAAATTGGCATTGTACAGGTGACGAGTGAGATACCTAAGTGGAAGAGTTAAAGATGACCTTGTGGGGGGAGGGGGAAACATCCTTAATATATTACAAGGTAACTACAAAGTTTAATAAACACATCTTGCCTGCTCTTTAGAGCAAATATTTAGTCTGCTTATAAGAAAATGGTCACTGTATATGTCAACATCTACCACTCTCCTCCCATCTTTGATCAGTTCCTGTCTTTGAGCAGGTCTTTCTTCCAGGAATACATACAATGCACGAAAGTTTAATTTGTTTTTGCAATGGAGTTAATGTGTTACCAATGCCAGACACCAAAGGGTGAAAACAATAAGACCCTATACCCATTGGACCCAAATAAATTCAAGATGGAAGACCAAGCGACAGCCGGATGATCTCCAACCTCATTATAAAGTCATTACACAGAATATATTTGCCTACAAAGGCAAACCCACTCGCACCTTGAGGGTGACAATACTATTGTCACAGCAATTCCCCGCCTCCACCCTGGACACAATCAAGTGTGTTTAGAATCTAGGTGGCACGTTGGCTCTGAGAAATGAACACTCCGCAACTCCGTGTCTCCTTTGAAATAGCAGGTACAGCATACCCATTATACCTTTGCCCTAGTCCTGTATCTGCATTGTGGCACTGTTGTCCATTGTTCATCGATTTGCTCGAGTGGGCACCAGTAAAATCTCCATTGTGAAACTTGTTGTTACTGTTTTTGGCATATAGAATACGCCATGGGGAGCTTGCCAGGCTCTGCCGTGCAGGCGGAATACTCTCGGTAACTTGCCAGGCCCTCTGAGAGGGACGGAGGAATCGAACCCTGGTCAGCCGTGTGCAAGGCAAACACCCTACCTGCTGTACTATCGCTCCAGCCATTCCCCCCCCCCACCCCCTGCCCCAAAATAAAATGAAATAAAAAGAAAAGTTTTGGAGCATTTTCCAAACTAGCCCCACTGGGGGCCCAGACGCGAAACATAGCTCTGAAAGTGTCTGAACCCAAAGATGCTACTATGGACAGTCAGCTCACGCCTGGCTCTCTCAGTCCCACCTGATCAGTCCTGTATCTACAAATTCTAAACTATTGTAAGGGCAAGGCTCCTTTTTCACTACTCCTCAAGTGTCTGCTTCACTCTATAAATTACTTTCTATTCTTGATTTTTCTGACTCACTCTTGAATTCTTTCCTGTAGTGAAGTAAAAGGATCTAATGCTGGGGTCAGAATCAACAGTGTTGGCCCTGGTCAGGCTTTTCCTGGCTAACAACAGTAGAACGTTTTTTATAAGCAAACTTTATTATCGTGTTTTTTTTTCCAGTCCAGTGGATCATACTGAAAGCACAATAAGTGCAAGACAAGTGTTCTGTCACTGGGCTATATGCTTGTCTCTATTAGTGATCTCTAGCCCAAGACCCAACAAATTCCCTAGGTATTTACCCAAAGAAAATAATGGCACATGTCTTCACACACACACACACACACACACACACACACACACACACACACACAAAAACCACCTTTATATAAATGTTTATTTTGGCCCCTTGCACTTACCCATTTATATTCTCTTCTACTGGGGCTCAGCAAATGACTCAAGAGGATGAAGAACATTTTTTTTTCTTTCTGTATGCAGGAGTCCAGGTTTGATTCCCAACACCACATGGATCCTTAAATATCTTCAAGTGTATTTTTGTTGGCCCCTAGTGGCCTCCAACACCGATAGTGAGTACCCCACTTCACCAGGAAAACAAAATGTAACAAAGAAGTGAATAGAACTTGATGAGCAACAAATATTCCAAATTGTTCGTAGTACTAATAAAAATAGGGCAAGAAAACTAACTTACAGTGTATCAATCAAACAGTTATAGCTGGAATATCTGTATTCTGAGAGTCATTGGATTTTGACTAAATTTCTTATACAAGAGGAAGTGAACTTGTCAATTCTCCATTCACTGATTCCTGATAGTAAGATAAGGTTTATAATGCTTCACTTGGGCCAGAGTCATAGTACAGTGGCTATGGAGTTTGGCTTGCATGCGATAAACCTGGATTCCATCCTGGGCAACCCATAGGGTCCTCTAAGCCCTGCCAGGAGTGATCCCTGGGCACAGAGCCAGAGTAGATCCTGAGCATCACCAGGTATGACTAAAAAATAAAATAAAATAATGAAAGCTGTATCTCAAAGTGGAATGCATAATGCAAGATGTTGCAATGCATAATGCAGGATTATTATAGTTTCAGTTGCCTATAGTTAGTTTCATCAAATTTTGGTTTCTTTGTTTGGCTGTTTGGCTGTGTATATGTGTGTGTGAGTGTGTGTGTGTGTGTGTTTGTGTGTGAGTGTGTGTGTGTGGCTTAAAATCACAAAATAGTATCATAGTTTTAGTTCACAGGTCCCTAATAATCAGTGATTTTAGATAAGCCTTCACAAAGTTTTAAGTAAGAAAAGTGTCTCAAAAAAAAAAGTGTCTCAATGAGTGAACTATTGTTCAATTACCTTTCCTATAGTATAGAAGAATTATTCCAACTTCCTAGCTCTAAAACTATTGCACCCTGTTAAGCCAAAAAGGGGTTATTAAAATAAATCAGACATATTTATTTTTAAAAATTATCTATTTCAGTTTGAGGCCACACCCAGAAGTGCTCAGGGATCACTCTTGACTGAATATAGGCGATAATCACGGGTTCTGGGGGTCAAACTTGGGATGGCTGCTTGCAAGGCTGCTAACCCACTGTATTATCTTTCTGGCCCCAGATCAGGCATATTTAGTTAATCATGTAGATATGGTCTTGATCACTGTAGCTTAGTAATAGCTTCACATTAATGGTGAGAGATTAAAAGGATGGGGGAATGAGAAAAACAATAAAAATATTAGCGTTGCATTCCTGGGCCTTCAGAACATTTCCTTCTATACAGTGTTCAAATAAGCTGGCCAGTTTGCTTTAGGAGAATTTCATAGAGGTTAATATTATCCAAATGCACATGTAAGAAACAAATCTAAGTAAGAAAATAAAAAATGTAACCAGATAAAAATTATGTTTATAATAATGAAGCTATAAATTTATTTTATTATTTCATTTTTTTAATGTAGGAGTACTGCTATTTATTCAGCCACTGATTAGCTGATTGAATTGGGCATGAATTCCACCTTACTTTTTTTTTCATTTTTTATAATCTTATTTATTGAATCACCATGAGAGCAGTTACAAAGCTTTCAGGTTTAAGTCTTGGTCATACAGTGAAACACCTGTACCTTCACTAGTACCCATTTTCCACCACCAAAACCCCCAGTATACCCCCATCCCATATGCTCCGCCTACCTGTGGGGCAGATGATTTCCACATTACCTCTCTTTACTTTGATCACATTCAATATTTTGACACCAGACCCACCATTATTATTTGGGATTTTACCCCAACAACTCAGATCTGCTGAAAGGGCAACAGTAGACAATTTGTTTTCTATTGCTGGTTAAAAAAAACATGCGATTTTGGAATTCCAAAAATTTTAACACTTAAATCTGGAGGGATTTCTGCAAAACCTGCTGGGTTCCAAGATTTGTACGAGTCTCTGGGATCATGGCCATTAAGCAGCTTGATCAGGAGCCAGGAAGGCTGTTCATGGGTGGTGACTCTGGGTCTCGTTGGGGTGGGGAGGAAAGGGCCGGCTCCACCCCTATCCCATGAGGCTCCATGTGTCTCGTAACTGAGGGCCCAAACCTGACTGTCCAGTGGCCTCTGGAGGATGGAGGCCCCTGGGCCGCCAGGGGGAACAGGCCAAGGCACGAAACCTATTTCCACCTAAGTTGGTCCAGCGCTGGTAATCTACTGCTGGAACCAGATGCATTTCTGCCAAAAGCCGTTGGGTTTTGAGATTTGTTTCTGAGTCTCTGGATCATGGCCGTTAAGCAGTTCGATCAGGAACCAGAGAGGCCATGCCTCCAATTATATAGCTGAGCATCCAGTTATATAGCTGAGCCCAAGGTGGTTTGTGGTTGTGTCTCCCACATACCTAACTTTTGGCCGTTTACTTTCTTGGTAAACATGCCCCAAGTTTTTGGGGTCTGGCTAAAGGCACAGCAGCAATTTGGGGGTATCTGGAAGTCTGAAGGCGCCATCAGGCTGCTGATACACTCGCCTCACAGGTACAGAATAACCTGCTGGCGGCACCATACCCCCCAAACTAAAACAACTTCTGAGTGCCCAGTTGCCAGTAGTAGAGCAACAATGAGTCTCATATTGCACCTTTCTCCTGATATAAAATACCTGGTGGAAGTTGATTACATTGGATCATTTCCATCATGAAAGATGCAGTGTTTTACTTATTTGATCTTCATTTAAATTTTTCTTCCTTCCATGTCATATATCTGCCAAAGTTGCCATCTGTAGATTTAAAAAATGCTTTATCCACATTCACACTATCTATGGCATATGTCTGAAAAAAGTTGCCTTACTATATGTCTACGTATCTTGGACTGGAGCGATAGCACAGTGGGTAGGGCTTTTGCCTTGCAAGCAGCAGGCCTGGCTGATCCGAGTTCGATTCCTCTGCCCCTCCCGGAGAGCCCAGCAAGCTACCGAGAATATCTCGCCTGCAATGAAAAGCCTGGCAAGCTACCCGTGAAGTAATCAATATGCCAAATCTCACAATGGAGACATTACTGGGCTCGTTCGAGCGAATTGATGAACAATGGGAGGACAGTGCTGCTATTTAATATAGCATATGTTTGTACAAAGAAAAATGAAGTTTGACAATGGCCCATGTTTATAAAATTTTCTTATACTACCATTTCATCCTGAAATGGCAGTCTTGATTAAAACGATGAAATAACTTTTAAAATCATGGTTTTAGCCTTTATACGCCTGAAGACTGCTAGTTTTTGGACCAATTTTTTGAAAGCTTGTCCTTAGAAAACTCAGGCATAGCACTAATCAGTTAGTGTAGACTGATGAAAGAGGTTAGTGTAGACTGATGAAAGAGTCTCAGGACGTTGTTAGCAAAATATATGGTTTTCCCATACTAAGATCATGGGTTCATGGCTTTGAAATAGTAACAAATTTTTCCAACATATATTTTGGAGTGTGTTCACTCCTCTAGTTTTTTTTAAAAGATCTTTTAAAGAGTTACTATTTTTCTCCAAGTGTTTTGTAGAATTCACTAGTGAAGTCGAAATAATCTCAGTTCTTTTATTGGGAATATCCTTAATTGCTAACTCAATATTTTTTACTTACTATTTATCTACTTGGGTTTCTTATATTCTGTCATTTTTGGTACATTTGTTATTTTTAGGAATTTGTATAATTACAACCACTGCCTTCTTAATTGTGTCTTTAAAGAATACTATACCCTTATAATTTTTTTCCTTAATTAAAATTTGCTGATTTTTTTTGGTTTATTTGATTTTTATTGAAGTCACCATGAGATACACAGTTACATTGCTCTTCATGGTCGGGTTTCAGTCATACAGTGTTCCAACACTGTTCTAGGGTATTGGACTCGTGTTATGTTTATTTACATCCCACAAATGAGTGCGCTAATTCTATGTCTGTCCCTTTCCTTCTGACTCGTTTCACTCAGCATGATACCTATGTCCGTCCATTTGTAAACAAGTTTCTTAACTTCATTTTTCTTAAACTTGAATTCCATTGTGTAGATGTGCCATAGTTTCTTTATCCAGTCGTCTGTTCTCAGGCACTCGGGTTGTTTGCATAATCTGGCTCTTGTGAGTAGTTCTGCAGTGAACATAGAAGGGCAGATGGCATTTCTGCAGTGTGTTTTGGGGGCCCCAAGGTATATTCCCAGAAGTGGTATTTCTGGGTCATATGGAAGCTCAATGTCTAGATTTTTGAGGAATGCCCATATTGTTCTCCAGAAAGGCTGGACCAGTCAGCATTCCCACTAACAATGAAGAGAGTCCCTTTCTCCCCACGTCCACACCAGCATTGGTTGCTCTTGTTCTTTTTGATGTGTGCCAGTCTTTGTGGTGTGAGTTGATGTATCATTGTTGTTTTCATTTGCTTCTCCTTGATGATGAGCAATATAGAGCATTTTTATGTGTCTTTTGGCTACTTGTATTTCTTTTTTGAGGAAGTTTCTGTTCCATTTCTTCTCCACATGTTGTGATGGGGTTGAATGTTTTTTTCTTATAAAGTTCTACCAGTGCCTTAAATGTCTTGGATATTAACGGCTTATCAGATGGGTATTGAGTAAATATTTTTCTCAATCTTGGGTTGTCTTTGTGTCTTGGTCACTGTTTTATGTTTTGTTTCGTTTTGCTGAGGTGTAGACGCTTCTTAATTTAATGTAGTTTCATTTGTTTATCTTTGCTTCCACTTTCTTAGTCAGTGGTTTGCAGATGCCTTCAGCTGCAATGTTATGGAGGGTTCTGCCCACAGTTTCCTCCGTGTATCTTGTGATTCAGGTCTGATATCGAGGTATTTAATCCATTTTGATCTGACTTTTGTGCCTGGTGTTAGGAAGAGGTCTGAATTTATTTTCTTGCCTGTAGCTTCCTAGTTTCCCCAGCACTACTTGTTGAAGAGGTTTTCCTTGTTCCACTTCGGATTTCTTGCTCCTTTATCAAAGATTGAGTGATCATATATTTGAGGGTTGGTGTTAGGATATTGGACTCTGTTCCACTGATCTTTGAGTCTGTCTTTATTCTAATGCCATGCTGTTTTAATTACTATTGCTTTGTAGTACAGTTTGAAGTTGGGGATGGTGACGCAGTAGACACCTCTCTCTCTCTCTCTCTCTCTCTCTCTCTCTCTCTCCATCTCTTCTTTTGGGCATTATGGTTTGCAGTACAGGCACTGAAATATTATCATGCATATTTCTTTACCTCTTTTCAACACATTTCTTGTCCAGAGTGATCATTTTCAACCATTGTTGTCATAATAATCACTTTTCTGTCCTAACTTTTCCCCCACCCCACTTCAGAGAATCTTCCAACCATGGACCAATCCTTCCTCATTTCTACTGTACATGGATATTAGTCTTAATACTATGGGTTTTTTTTAATATCCCACAAATCAGTGCAGTCATTCTATGTCTGACCCCCTCTCTGACTTAGTTCACTCATCATGATACTCCCCACATCCATCCATTTATAAGTGAATTTCATTACTTCTTTTTCCTTAGGGCTGTGTAGTATTCCATTGTACCATAGTTTCTTTATCCAGTCGTTTTGCCTTATTTTCCTTATCCAGTCGCCTGTTCTCAGGCACTTTGGTTGTCTACAGACTCTGGCTACTGTGAATAAACCTCTTTTGTTTCATCCTGCAGGCAGCTTTGTGAAGAAGTATGGTCAGCCAGCTGTTTCCAAAACAATGGGGTGAGTTCTGGGATATTTGAGGCAGGGGAGGAATGTGATGTGCTCTGCCTGTCCCTGGAGGCGTAGGGAGCAAGTCTCCTAGACACCCTGGGTGCCAGCCTGGGAGGGGGCAGGGATCATTTGCTCAGTGCCTCTGGCCTGGCATCTTCTGTGGATCACCCTCCACTGCTCCCGCTGCTCCAGGGAGAAACGAGACTAGAAGCAGGAGGAAGTGGGTTACGTGGCTGTGGTCGGTGGATATCTCTGTAAGTCCGGACCCAAGTCAAAGCGTTTAACTGAGCAATCCCCGAAGAGAAACAGGGTCTGGGACGTTCTCACAGAATGTAAACCTGCACTGGTAAGGGTAATAGCAGCTGTTGTCATGGACACGCTCCAAAGTCAAGGGGGACGAGAATGTTCATTTCTATTTATGATCCTGCTAATAATAGAGTTTAGGCTTACAGTGCTCCAAAGTCACCACCAGTGTCCCCGTTCCTCCACTGATGTCTCAAGGTCTCTCCCACCCCCGGCCTGCCTCCCAAGAAACTCAGGCTTTTTTAATTTAACAAGTATAGTATCCAAGGCCCTCTTCCCTTGCCTTCATGTTACCTCCCGTCGGCCATATTAGTCCCCCATACTTGCCCTTTCTTGGCGTTCTCGGTTCTGTAATCGCAGCCCACATGGCTGCATCATTCGGTACCTTCCATTCCCATCTTGTTGCACTGATGTCACGTTACCTGTCCTTCCCTCTGACTTACTTTGTTCGGCAGATCCCCTTGAATTCCTTCCGAGTTGCAGCAGATCTCAAGATTCTATCTTTTCCTCACAGCTGCATACTATTCCATCGTGTGTGTGTGTATGTGTGTGTGTGTGTGTGTGTGAGTGTGTGAGTGTGTGTCACAGTTTTCTTTATCCAGTCCTCTGAGGAGCTTTTATTCCTAACTCAAGCAAGAGGACAATTTGATTATACGTAAACAGCTGGGGACTAACTTGTGATTACTTAGGGATCCAGGCTCCTTCCGGGTTAGGGAACTTAGAGCCCATGCTGGACCCTTTGCATGTGGTCGGAGGCGAGGGTAGGAGAGGAGGAGGAGGAACACAGGTGTTTCTGGGTCCTTCCTAGGAGCAGCAGACAGCATTTTCCTTCACAGCTTATAAGCCAAAACCCAGGCCCTGGAGCAATACTGGTAGAATCAGGTGTATTTTTCTTCTGGGGAGCCGAGTCTAACACATGCCTAAATTACAAGGCGAATATGTGTCGGAACCACAGGTTTTCAGGGGTGCCTTGAGATGGAGGTGTCGTCTGGGATTGCTGCTCCTTGCCGGCTTCTGGCCTCAGCTGAAGTGACTGAGAAGAGGGAGGGGGTGAGGCTGAGGGTCTGAACTGCCCCGTGTCTGGGCTGAGTGTCTCTGCCATTTCTTTCCAGGGACAGGTTTGCAGCCCCCACAGTGGAATCCCGGCCCAGCATCTGGGGAGAGTGTCCGCCAAAGTTTGCAACCAAGCTGGGTCGAGTGATGGTCAGAGAAGGACAGATGGGACGATTCTCTTGCAAGATCATGGGCCGGCCCCCTCCACAGGTTACGTGGCTCAAGGTGAGGACTGGGACGGGGCCAGACCTGGGAAGGCTGGAGGCTCACGGCCAGACACGGGGAGTGGTGGAGGTCTGTTTCTCTGGTCCCTCCCTCTGTTTCCATGGTCACCGGGTCCATGAGCTGTGAAAGAGACAACCAGCTGGTCCTTGCCCTAGCTGCATACGCTCTACTACCCAGACCACAGTGCCCTAGCGTCCACACATTCTCCAAAAGGCAGAGGACTTTGGGACCAAGATGGGCTTGAGCATCCATCTCTGTGCTCTGAAGCCAGGGGACTGGCTTTCAAGCCAAACACACGTGCACCTGGGTCCCCAGGTGTGTGCAGATGAGCAAGTCATTGGCTCCCTTGAGACTCTGAATGCCTGGTCTGCAAGGCAGAGGGAATCGCACCTGCCTCAGAAATACTGTTGGGAGCTTCCATGGGGAAATGCTTTGTGAATGCTTCGGAATGGGCCACGTGAAGGCCGAGGGCTGGGGGGAAGAAAGCCACAGGAGGAGTCAGAAGCAGAGCAGAGAGGAGCTTGGGGACACCAAGGAGGCAGTTTATACTGATGAATTTCTGGATAAAAGGGGGCTGCAGAAAGGGCACATGGGATTGGCATATGCCCTGCATGTAGCCAACTCCAGTTTGATCCCCAGCACCACTTTTGGTCCCCCGACCAGTCCCTGGAATGATCCCTGAACACAGAACCAGGAGCAAGCACCCCAGATGTCACTCAAACCACCACCTCACCCCCAATTAGGTAGG
Organism: Sorex palustris; assembly: GCA_028565675.1. NCBI lineage: Eukaryota > Metazoa > Chordata > Mammalia > Eulipotyphla > Soricidae > Sorex > Sorex palustris. The sequence continues at coordinate 17,882 of JAOXYA010033961.1, forward strand.
ATAGATGTTTGACCCCCCAGTTCTCCTGAGCTGGCCTTGGGGAACAGTTCAGGAAGAGAGATCAGGAAGACAGAAGAGAGGAGCGTAGGGTTCCCACATCCAACGCTGACCCCGTTGAGACCAGCAGTACGTCTGTGGCACCAAGCACAGAGACCACATGCAGACCCAGGGCCTCAAGGACTGCTCCAGGGCCAAGCTGCCCGTGCCCTGGGCGCAGCCACACAGAGGGAGGAGGACAGCACCCACAGCAGAGCAGGTCTCACAGACAAGCTGCTGCCATCCAGAAAACAGAGAAACAGAGGACCAGAAGGAACAAGAAGTGCTTTGCTGGCATGAGAATGGTCACCGTGGAAAGGACGGCCAGCTTCCAAGAGAGGGCTGGGGTCTGGCGTTACATCTGATGTTAGGGTGACTGTAGCTATGTAGGAGTATTCCAGGAAGCATGTGCTTTTCTGAGGGTCACCGAAGACACACAGTTGAGGAGCAGGCCATGGACATGTGTTGCATGTACAGAAAAGGGTGGAGAAATGGCATCAGGGCTATATTTGGGGGCTGATGATGGGGTCCAGGCAGGCTCCATTATAGTCTCCACTGACCAGTCCTGTCCATCCGCGCCTGGGGCCCTCATGGGGACAGCGGGACTCCTGTGTCTCTGTGGGCTGAATTAAAGACCCAAGAACAAAGCAAGGTGACTTCTTCTGGGAGGGCTGCTCTGTCCTCAGAACCACAGGCCCACGTCAGTCTGTTGGAGCCTTTTGGAGCCCTGAGAGTCCATCTGAGTTTTGTGCTGTTGCTGCTATTGGGGGGAGGGGAGGGCCGAGATGGACACACAGTTGCCCAAAGGCTGGCTGGTTCTGTTCATATCCTGTCTCCTCGCGCAGGGAGACGTTCCCCTGCAAGCCAGTGCTCGCGTGTCCATGTCCGAGAAGAATGGCATACAGGTTCTGGAGATCCGAGATGTCAGCCCCGAGGACGCAGCCGTATACACCTGCCTGGCGGTGAACGGGTCAGGGAAGGCCTCCATGTCCTCCGAACTCTCCATCCAAGGTACCCGTCTGGGACTGGGCTAGGCTGGGGCCAGAGAGATCGCACAACAGGTAGGGCTCTTGCTTGCCTGTGGCCAACCTGAGCCCAACCCTCAGCATCCCTTACAGTCCCCTGAGCACTGCCAGGAGCGATTCCTGAGCGCAGAGCTAGGAGTGGCTCTGAGCATCGCCAGGAGGTGTGGCTCAAAACCAAATGAAAATGAAGGGAACAGGGGCTGGAGCGATAGCACGGCGGGTAGGACGTTTGCCTTGCATGCGGCCGACCCGGGTTCGATTCCCAGCATCCCATATGGTCCCCTGAGCACTACCAGGACTAATTCCTGAGTGCAGAGCCAGGAGTAACCGCTGTGCATGGCCGCGTGTGACCCAAAAAGGGGAAAAAACAAAATTAAGGGAACGGCTGAGGTCCACACCGCTTCCAAGGGGCCGTTTGTTCACACCCAGGACACTCGGTGTCCAGTGCACTCGGCGTCCAGGCAACCCCTGGGGCAGCGTGTTGAACCCGCCACACAGAAACACTCTTCCTGCCAGTGCCCCACACCCACACCTGTGTCTTCAGTCTCTTCTCGCTCACAGCCAGGTTTGGCCTCTCTAAAGGTTGGTCGGGAGGGTGGGCCTGCCTGGTGTCTTGCCATCGCCCCCAGCGAACCGGCAGAAGCCCGAACTGGGCATCATTCTGTGCTCCAGATCGAGAGGGCCTCGCCTGATTCGGTCTCCGGGCCCGACCTGGACGTTTACCATTGCCGTCTCTTCTGGCTCGAGTCTGTCCACTCTTTCTGTGACCCCTCTTTCCTCTGTGTTCTTCGGAGAGCAGGGCGAGGCCTGTGGGTGGGGTCTGGGAAGCAGATCATGGCCTATGCGTGGGGTGGGGGGACATGGCGTGGCTCAGGTGGGATCTGGGAAGCAGGGCGTGGCCTGTGGGGCAGGGCGTGGCCTCAGGTAGGGCCTGGGGAGCAGGGCGTGGCCCTTCGCTCCAGCCCAAAGTTATTTACATTAAAAGCAAATCTTAGAAGTTTCCAAACTTAGTTGCCTACCTTCAGATTTTTAGGAAATGTAATTACTGAGTGCCCCAGTCCCAAAATCTACCTTAATAAAATGTAGATGCCTTAGTAATACTTTAGTAGATGCCCCCTACTGCACCCAGGGTTACTGCCGCCCCCTGGTTTTTTGTAGAAACACCCTGCCCCCGTGGGGAGACTATGACCCACTTTAGGAAACTGAGTTGGATCAGTCTTCAGATCTATGCAAAAGCCTTCAAATACGATGCAGACATTCCTCAATGTTAACATATTATTCACAAGTGGTATTTGAAGCTCTGAGCTTCAGACATGGAAGGTTCTCTATGGAAGTGGCAAAATTGATACGCCCTGAAGCTCAAAGACATTGTTAGTCAGGCTAGACTCAGAGTTGTACCATCTTGTAAAAAGTGTGGTGTCTCTGGGTCACGGAGCTTGGCTTGTAAAGAAGATTGGGAAGAGTTCTTTCTCTTTATTAGGGCTTTTAAACATTTGCATATATTTTGGCCAAGTCAAAGTGCAATCAGATGATAGTGAATTTGGGTCTTAAAGCAATAGAAATGTTTTTATTAGTCGAGCTCATAAAATTCAAATGGGCAATTTTTATATCAATAAATATCGGTTTGAGTGTTTGTCACAACCCACAGGAAGAAATGAAAGAAACAAATCCTATCTAGCAGCCAGGCTTACACATTTAGCCCTGTGCTGTGTTATACGTGGCACATGCTGGTATTTTTATTTCCATTCTACACCTTTAAGGGGGGGGAAACATGCGGGTCTTGAGTATGGAATCTGACTTCACAGCGAACAGGGTCCTGTCCAGCCGGTCCCTGCTTCTTTCCTGTTCTTTCCTGGCCCTCCAGAACTGTTGCCTCTAAGTGAGGCAGTGAGAGAATGTGTGTGTGTGTGTGTGTGTGTGTGTCTGTGTGTCTGTCTGTCTGTGTCTGTCTGTGTCTGTGTGTGGTATCTGCATGCACATGTGCTACGAATCAATCCCAGCACCTCACATGCCCCAAATTAGACTTCTAGTACTGTAAAACACAAAATCTAAAACACAGAGATTGTTCTTTTCTGAGATTTGCTTTAAAATACCAGAAAAAGGCCTTCTGAACACCGGAACGCCAGATGAGTCCTTACTGGGGGATAACTTTCAATGTTTGCTTTTATCTTTGTCTCTACTGGCAGACATTTTGAAATATTCCACAATAAAATAAGTGTGGCAGAAAAAAAGGGGGGGTATTTTTTTTCTTCTTTTTTTGTGGGGATTCTATTTAGGAGACATGTTTTCTCTTTACCTGAATAAAAGTATGCTTTTTCCTGCACACGTAAACATTTTTGAGTTTGGGGCCTTCACCCACTGGTGCTCAGGGATCACTCCTGGCAGGGCTTGGGATATCCTGTGTGATGCTGGGGATCAAACCACGTCAGCTGCAGGCAAGAGCCTTACCCGCTGGACAATAAATATCTCCAGCTCCTCAATTTGTTTAAAGGTGTATAAAATGCTCTACTAATAGTTAATAGTTCCATTAATTAATAAGATGCTCTACTAATACCTCTGCCCTTCGCCCCTCTAGGTGTGGACCGTGTCAACAGGTAAGTCTGGACTCACCTTTTCTTGGGTTTCTGGCTTGCAGACCCTGTCAGCGAAGAGAGCTGTACTAAAGAAATTCCCTGACTCTCTGAGCTATCACGCAGGGAGGGACAGCTGGCCCCTGCAGGGAAGAGGGGCGGTGCTGCTCGTGGGGTGGGGACCCAAGCGGGCTCTGCTCCCCTGCTCCCATATGCCCTCCCGACTCAATGCTGTTTGTTACCATAAAAGCATAAACTAAAAGGCAGCAATGATGAGTGAGCTTAACACAGGTCTCAGGTCTGCGTGGGCTGTGAGTGGGAAGAGCCCCCGGAAGCCTCTCCCTGCTCGCTCGCCTGTTCCTTCCTCCGAACATGCTCAGGGCCGGACTCGCTCTGTGGGGAACTCGGGGCTGTGTAGTGTAGCCAGACCAGCAGGCAGAGTGTCCGGAGCACCCGCAAATGGGGGGTGGAAGCAGCCCTGACCAGGTCTCTGCGGCCAGAGAAACCCTCTGACACACCCACCATGTGATCTCGGCCGGGAGGGACCCCTCACACATGTGTGTCAGAGCGCTTTGATTCCTTAGAACACCTTCAGCATGAGCCCCCAGTGGCATCAGTGCTTCCGGGGGAAGGAGACCCAAGGGAATGCCCAGGGGCTGTGGGGGTTCAGGGGTCATGGGGGCCCACCCACGGGGGCTTCCTGGCAGGCCTCAAGCACACTACTTTTCCTGTGGGACAGCCCTTCTTGCTGCGATATTCCCAGAGGCACGGCTTAAGAATACATGTGTGGGTATCACTCGTTTGTTTAGTAACTGGATGCAGGAATGCAGTGTCTGAAGAGGGGATGCTCTGCTCAGCTAGGCCCCAGAGTACAGGGAGGAGGAGGAGAGAAAGCGGAGGGGAGGGGAAGAAGAGAGAGATGGGAGGTCCAGGTCAGGGGGTTCGGGTGCAAGGTCATGTTAAGGAACGACAGAGCCACACTGAAATCAAGACCCGAACTCTAGCAGCCTCGCTTGGGAAGGTGCCTGTGAAGAGGGCAGCTGGAGGGGGATGGGGAGAGAGCCTGGGAGCATGGGTGGGGGGAGGCTGACACTGGTGCTGGGGTGGGTGCCGCAACACTGGGTGTCTAAAACCCAACTGTGGATAACTTTGTAAATCGTGGTGCTTTAACAAAGTTTAAAAAATTAAGAGTTAGAAACTAGAGAGTAACTGTGGGGGGCCGGAGCACATGGGCAGAGCGGGTCAGGGGGCCCAGGGCACCCAGCTTTCTCTTAAAGCAGGGTAAGGTCCTGGAAAAGGGAAAAGGTGGAGTGAAGGGTGTTGCTCGTCAGCTCTGGGTGGCCACTGAGGGAGGGGGGACATGGAGAGTGGCTGCTTGATTTTCGAACCAGGAACCTGCGAAAAGGGCCCAGGTAGACTCTAGCTCTGACTCTCGGCCTGGGGGCTTGTGTGGCCCCAAGAACAGGCACCCACCAGTCAGAAAGTTGTGCTGTGACTAACTAGATGCCCCTCTTCTTTCCCTGTTCTCTTCGCCCCACACCCTGCCCCCTGCCTAAAAGACCCCTGGTGAGAAGCCCCAAGACTCCTGAAGCAGACAGCAAAGAGGAAGTGACCAATGGGCTGGCCAAGAGGCCCATCCTGGGCGACCCGGAGTTCATGGCCCCAAGTCAGAAGAGCCCCAGCTCTGAGAGAAGTGGCTCCCCCGTCTGGACCCCAAACTGCCCAGGTCAGCCCCCAAGGGACTGCAAACTGGAGGCGTCCGGAGACTCACCCCGAAAGGCCCTACAGACCCCCATCCTACAGAAGACCTCCAGTACCATCACTCTGAAGAGCACGAAAGTGCAGCTCCAGCCGAGAGCAGCGGTCTCAGGCGCAACCCTGCTTTCCCGAGGAGAGAAGGGGACGGCCCCTACGCCCCCACCAACCACCCTCTCCTTCAAGCAGTCAGCCTTGCGAAGCCACGAAGCTGGGGTCAAGACTGCTGCCAGGATGACCCCTGTGGAGAGCCAGAGGGAGTCGACGGCCCCCAAATTTGAGAGCACACCACAAAGCCAGCAAGTCAGTGAGGACCAAGCGGTGGAGTTCAGATGCGAGGGTGAGTGGAACAGCGGAGCCCGGGCCACTGCCTTCAGCACAGAGCCCACGAAGCCCCCCCAGCCTCTCAGGAAGGCCTCGGGTGAGTAGCAGCCCTTGGTCTGCAGTAGCAGAATCTTGGCCACTGCAGAGTAGATTTGGGGGAACCCTGTGCCCTCCTTTGACCCCCAGTGGGGGGAAACTCATCAGAAATAAGCCCAAAGTCCTCTCTCTCCCCTCCACAGGCTTCCGGTGACTGACACCAGGTGTCAGCCTGCCCTGGCCCCAGGGGCTTACAGAGCGGAGAGGTGAGGGGTAACAGCCACGGGGAGAGCAGGGGTGTCACTGTCCAGCCAGTGACGCTGCCGGGCCCTCTCCTATCCTCCATCCCACCCTCTAGTTTCCGGCAACCCGAAGCCCCAAGTGGCCTGGTTCCTGGAAGGGGTTCCTGGAAGGGGCCCCACTGAGGAGCTAAGCAGGCAGCACCGGGGTCTCTGAGGACGTGGGGGCGTACTGCCTGCGCCTGCAGAGAGCCCCGGTGCTGGACAGTGGCCGCTGCAGCTGCATCGCCTCCAACAGCCGGGCCAGGTGTCCTAGGAGTGGGCTCTCCTGGTGAAGAGTGAGCTCACTGGACCCCAGACCACCGGTTCTGCCTCTTGGAGGAGCTCCCAGCCGCTCGGTCCCTCTGTTCCCCCCCGGCCCCCGTGTGTACCTGCAGGGCAGTCCACCTGCACACAGGGGCCATGGTCACTGCTGCATCCATCCTGACCCAGGCCTGCAGCCCTGAGCCACATCTGGGTCAGCTCAGCCCGGCTGGCCTATTGGCCTGCTCATCTGTCTGAGTAGTTTCCGGGCGCTCCAGAGAGCCAGATGCTATGCCAAGTGTCCCTTCCTGTGCTTGGAGTGTGAGACAGTGTGAGGTTCCATCTTTTATAGTATCTGGAGGCCACACTCTTGGTGGTACTCAGGGCTTACTCCTAGCTCGTGCTCAGTGTCAGGCCTGGTGGTACTTCGAGGGCCACATGTGGCGCCAGAGACCAGTTGTATGCAAGCCCCTTAATTGTCCGTCCTGTCTCTCTGCCCCAAGCAGGGCAAGCTCACTGTGGGGAACTTCAACGCTGTGGAATCTTATGACTTATCAAAATTAAAGATTCACGGGGCACACCAGCAGTGCTGGGTGGGAGATATTCCCAGTTCTGTACTCCGGGGTCACTGCTGGCATTGTTGGGGTCACTCCTGGCATTACTCGGGGCTCACTCCTGGCATTGGTTGGGGGTCACTCCTGGTATTGGCAGGGGTCACTGCTGGCATTGTCGGGGGTCTCTGCTGGCCCTGTTGGGATTACTGCTGGCTTTGTCAGGGTCACTGCTGGCTGTGTCATGGGACTCTGTGGTGCTGGGCCTTGAACCCAGCTCTCTGCTGGGATGTACTCAACCCATTGAGCTCTCTCTCTGCTCCTAAATGACACTTGAACAACAAAGAGCTTTGTTGTTGCTGCTGTTTTTTAGTGGAACTGAAAAAACAAACATAGCTATGCTCCAGGATTACTCCTGGCAGGCTTGGGGGCCACTATGTAGTACTGGGGATCAAGCTCAGGTTGGTTGTACAAGGCCAACACTCTACTAAGTATAACTCTGGCCCTTTCAATGCTTTTTAAACAAAATTACCGTTGTGTTGTTTATATACTGCTTTCTATCCCACTTAATCACTTAATCACTTAACTTCCTGTTAATCATCGATTTGCTTGAGCGGGCGCCAGTAACGTCTCCATTTGTCCCTGTCGTGTGCTAGTGTGACCCAATGGTGTCTGTTCGCTCTAGGAACATGAAGAGCCTCAAACCAGTTGTTCATGATCTTAATGAAGAAGTCTGACCATCTGGTAGGTGGGCGGCCACGCGGTCTTTTAACACTTCGTGGAATCTAGTCGGTAACGGCTCTAGTCCAGCGGTCATCTTTAAATCTCATTATGTGACCAGCCCATCTGATTTTTGACACCTTGGCACATGAGTCCCTGATTCTTGATCGTCGATGGATGTCGGAACTTTGGATTCTTTCTCTTATTTGAGTGAAACGTGATATTCCAAGCATAGCTCTTTCAATTCCTCTTTGGGAGACCTGAATAGCGTTCTCATCCTG
>JAOXYA010033969.1:0-12867 GCA_028565675.1 Sorex palustris
AGGATCTTGATGTATTGGGCTTGAATGCCCTGATTGGCTAGGGCTTCAATAACCGCTTCCGTCTCAACAGAATCAAATTTCAGTGCTATAAGAAACAAAATATCATATGAGAAATAATATCTAGGGAAGTATTTTATTGCTCATGTGTTTTATTTCTTCACTTTTCTTATATGCTGCTTATCAAATTTTTGACACTTATTCTCTATAAGGCATAATTACTTTCTCCAGCACTAAACACTTGCTATTTAATAATTCTTTTATTTTTATATGGCAACAATATTGTAATGATTTGGCAGATCCAGTTGCTATGTGTGTTAATATTTTAATGACCCCAGCTGATAAAAAGATGGAGGCAGTCCACTGACATTTATTATTAAATCTAAGTAGCATATGAAAACCAAGAACTGAGCAGAATCTGGCTGTATTAAGTGGCCCTGCCTAAGTGAAAATTAAGAGATAGCTCTGCTAACACACCTTTGGGATATAGTGCAAATTAGAACACTAAACTGCACTAATATTTTGATGGCTTCCAGTTGTCCTGTAATTTTCTAGTGAGAACCATCTCATATCAGAACTCTAGAGAAGGAGATCCTTACTTTCTATGTACTGGGAAGCTGGAAACTTTTCTTTGGAAAACCAAAAAAGTTTATCTGGTAGCTTGTTAAAGAGATGGATGTTGGAACATTGTATGGCTGAAATTCAATCACGCACAGCTTTGTAACTGTGTATCTCGTGTTGACCCAATAAAAATTAAAAACAAATTTTTGAAGAAATAGAAATACTCATGGGCTGAATTCTGACTCTCTTTTGACTCCATTTAGAATGTTCCTTCTTCTTTAGTTACAAGCTTCTCACACACCTGTTACTGGGCAGTCCCCAGGCAGCGAGGATATCTCAGAGTTCCAAAGGACAGAACTGATCTCCATGTGCACATGGCTGTAAGCCAGGGTTCTAGATGAAGAAGGCCACATGCTTCAAGGTCCACACATCAGGGACATGGATAGAAAGTGCACAAAAGAAGTTGAGTTGGGCATGTAACAGGGCACGTGGAGATTGCACCACCTCCCAAAGAAGGAACCAGCCCTTAGTTTCACACCACCATTTTATGCAAAATTATCAGCTCAGTGTTGCCAACCCCATTCCAAAAATCAGGCATTCCTAGTGAAGCTTCTCCACTTTTAAAAGATGGTGAAGAATTAAACTTTCAGGGGATCAAGAGAGAATACAGCAAGTAACACACCTGCCTTACAAGTGACCAACCTGGATTTGACCCCCAGCACCTGACATGTTCACTGAGCCTGCCAGAAGTGACCCCTGAGCACAGAGCCAGGAGTAAGCCCTGAGTACTTCCATGTGTGTCCCAAAGAACCAACATTTAGAAGCAAAGCAAAAAATGTTGAATTGAAAATTCAACATTTAAAAGCAAAAGAATGATGGCAGACACTGTATCTTCCAGGCTACAAGAATTTTTGGATTGGGGGGCTGGAGCTATAGCACAGCAGGTAGGGCATTTGCCTTGCACGCGGCAGACCCGAGTTCAATTCCTAGCATCCTATATGGTCCCCTGAGCACTGCTAGGAGTAATTCCTGAGTGCGAAGCCAGGAGTAAACCCTGTTCATCGCCAGGTGGACACCCCCACCACCACTCTGACCCCCATTCAAATCTGCTACCTCTTCTTGATATACCTGGGTTTCTTCTCTCCACTTCTTCCCTAAGCCCTCCCTTACTCAGCACCTTCCCTGGCAGTGTACCCTAAACACACATCTAGGCTGGCCTCTCCTTCTGAACAGAAACATTCATAGACATGCACCTCTCCCCCTGAGGTGCTGTGAGGAATCGTGTCTCTCTGCTGTCTCTGTGCTACGCTTGTACCTGGAATGCCTCCTGAGGTATCTAAACTATTTTTCTTAGTAAATAAATGGAGTCTCCTGCCTCCACGCCTGCCTGTCTTCACTGGAGCCTCTTGGAGGAGGGTGGGTTGAGTTTCCCTCCCCACCCCGAGCAGAGCCCCAGCAGCTGAAGACCTTCAGTTCCAGCCACAACCATGCTTAAGACCATTCTCCTCATGTTCGAACGAGCCTCACGCATGAAGGAACGGGCAGAGGAACCCAGGTGTGCAGAACCCGGGGCGTAGATCTCCAAGCCTGCTCGGATTGGGCCTCCTCCACCCAGATTCCCCATCTTCCAGTATGTATCCATTACACCCACCAACTGCCCCTGGTGCTGTGTAATCCCATCAACGGCCAAGATCCAGAGACTATAAAACCCAGCTCCCGGAACTCTTATTATCTAGTTCTTACTCTGGAGAACCTGGCTGGCTACCAAAGGTATGCTACCCACACAGAGTCTGGCAAACTCCCCGTGGCGTATTCAATATGCCAAAAACCAATAATAATGATGGGTCTCATTCTCCTAACCCTGAAATGAGCCTCGAATGTGGCACTTTTAAAATCTCAGGACTAGGACGAAGGAGATGTTACTGGGGCCTGCTTGAGGCAATCAATGATCAACAGGATGACAGTGATACAGTAAATTGAAATTGCGGTTCATTGACTTCTTAACCCACCCTCTAATGCTGGCATCCTCTTTCCCATCACAAAGACCACCACAGTCTTGCCACCTACTTAGTCTCACCCCAAGCCTGTGCTCTCTGGGCCTCCTCGGGTGCATTTCTCATAACGTCCAATATTTAGTACCAACTGAAATCTATAGTCCTCCCCTGAGATACAAACAGCATGTTTAAATCATGTCAAAAGTCTTCCAATGTTTTGTGGCAGTATCACCAGACCTTTCACTGAGTCATTTACTCCTTGTGACCTGTGACCCTGTCAGGGTCAAAACCTGAAGTGGGTCAGGGAATCAATATTTTCAAGATGCTCATTCAATATCCAACAGCTGGTGTGCAGGAACAGATTCAACCTGCCCCCAAGACTCAAGGGATTTCCAATAACAGCTACTCTGCCTCATGCCTTTTAATTATTTGAAAGAAAATATCACCAAAACCCTGCTCTCTCCCCCAGGGGGGGGAGCAGCAAGAAGCGACTTGGGAACATTCTTCCTCAACACACATACACACACACACACACACAAACACACACACACACACACACACACACACACACACTCAAAAACCCGCTGTGGCAGCCATGCTACAAGTCCCCAGAGCTCAGAGCTCCGCTGTACTCTTGCTCCCAGGAAACTAACCCACCGACATCTATTACAGCGTAAGCATCAACCAGAACCTCACAACCTCATCCCCCAAACCATGCAAAGAGTGGAGTCCGGCACACCCTTCATATAACTACCTGGATGCTCCAAGCTGCTGGCGAAGCGCAGGGCTGTCTATCTAAATCAAAGTGCCTGGCCTGCCACCTTGTGGACACTGCACGTAGAACACGCTGGTGAATCAAGGTACAGTGTGGGAGCCAGCTGAGTGTGCAGATGAGATGATGATTAATTCAACAACAGTAAAGAAAATCCTTAAGGAGGATTTTTTGGGGGAATAAGGAGTTTCTTTTTATACCTGTAAAACTAGAGTTTTCTACCAGGGACAGTTTACATTTTAAATGCCCTAAATCTAAATCCTAGACAGATCTTTAAAACTTGTGTGTTCCAGTGATTCTTAAATTTTACTGAGTATCAGAATACCCCAGGTAAACTTTTTTAAAAATGCAAATTCCCTGTCCACTGAAATCTGAGCTTTTAGAATCTTGTCCCAATATCTTCATTAATATTTTTGTTGTGGTAAGAAAAAAATAGAATGTAAAATGTACCTGCAGTACAGTACTGTTAAGTGTATTCATGCCACGATGAAACAGATCTCCAGAAAATTTTCATCCTGTAAAACTAAAACTGTGCTCTTTAAATTTTTTCCTGCATCTCCCAGCTCCCAACACTCATAACCACCAGTCTACTTTCTATGAATTTTACCGCCATCCCTCCTATATTTGCAATCATGCTGTATTTGTTTCTTATGGATTCTTTTGTGGGGCTGGGGTGAGAGCCTCTCAAGCATGTGTAGGAGACCTGGAGATTCTCCACCAACCAACCAGAAGTTCTTTAAGAGGGCCTTGTGGTGCCAGAGACACCAGGGCTTCCTGACTGTGCTCACGAGCCTCCACAACTGCACAGTGGTGCTGGAGAAAATATGAAGTGCTGGGGATCAAATCAAGGTTAGCTGTGTGAAAGACAAACAGGTAACTCCTGTTCTCTCTCCCTGGCCCATCTGCACTGTAGCATGGGAAATGACAGCCCTTTTGTTTTTGTTTTGGTCTGTGTGTGTGCACACACCAAATATTGAACCCTGGGCCTCACACCTGCAAGGCTGCCTTCTTCTTTAAGACTAGAAGACTGCTGTATGCCTATCCCATTATATTTGTCCATTCTTATCATGATGGACATTCAGGCTGCTTCCACCTTTCTGCTCTTGTGACTCCTGCTGCTAGGAGTTTGGCTGTGCAAATATCTCTCCAAAATCTTTCTCTTAGTTCCTTTGGATAAGTATCCTGTGTTGGGTCATTTGGTGGTTCTATTCTGGCATCAGTCTTCACGGATCCCTCAGGTGACACAGATGATCCAGAACCCTCGATCGGACCCCACCTTCTCTTTTTCCAACAAGGAAAATCAGGGCTGCTTAGGCGAGGGTAGGTGAGGGTGCCAGGAGATTTCATAAGGCCTTTCCAATGTAAAGAGTCAACTTTGGGTCCTGCGATGATCCTCTCACTCCCCTGCTTGTGACCTGGAAGACACAATCAATTCAAGGATCAAATAGAATTCCATTCAAGAGTGACTGGGGCTACAAAGAAAGCAAGACAGGCTGTGGTGTCACTGTGAAGCCAGACATGCTCCTGTGTGGGTCTTTTAAGTGTTTATATAACATTACCTTATGAAGTTCTAGTTATGTATTTAATGGTTGTAAACAGGTAGTTTTAGAAATATCCCTCCCACACCCTGAACCCATGTCCTGCCCTCATGCTCTTTCCTTGCTGGTTCCCCATACAAGTCTTGGTCTATGCCCGTCTCTTGCTGGTTTTTATCAAAGTCCACTACTGTCCTGGTTTGTTGCTGATGCTCTGTGTCCTATGTCTCCTTACTGGGACTTGCTGTTTTTTGTCCCCTTTATTTGTTGATTTTCTGGTCATGTGCTGCTTTTCTGTCATGGCGCAAACTGGGTTACAAGAGAGGCTACCATCCATCCAGGTGGAAGAGAGAGTTCAGAGAAAGTTACCTGTCCTGGACTCCCTCTTTAAAGTGTTCTTATTCCCACCCCTTTGCTATTTCTGTTCTGTAGCTGACTGGCTACCCCTCAAGTTGGTGAGATTTAAAATGACCAATTAAATTAACCAGCTTGCCCAGTGCTTCGCCTTTTACCTCCAGCACCAAAACAAATACTGTCAAAACAAACAAACACTGTCCTCCCGTTGTTCATCAATTTGCTCCAGTGGGCCCAGTAACGTCTCCATTGTGATATTTGTTGTTACTGTGTTTGGCATATTGAATACTCTCGGTAACTTGCCAGGCTCTCCGAGAGGGGTGGTGAAATCGAACCCGGCTCATCTGGGGCTGACTGCACTCAAGGCAAAGGCCCTACCGCTGTGCTAAACTCCCTTGGGGGCCATTGGGACGGGCTCCCGCCCATCCCGGCACACCTTCCCGCCTGACGGGGGCCGATCCGCTCGGGGCGAGGTGTTGGGGGTGGCCCAGGGGACCGGCAAGGACCTCCAGCACCACCAGCAGCAAAACAATATGTTAGAGAGTCTCAAAGTAGAGACACCTAGAACAATGCCAATAACACTGACCAGACACTGTCTTGTGACTGTCACTCACATTAGCTTATACACCCTGCACAAATAACAGTATGCTGTAACATTATCTTGCTTTTCACTTACATGGGAGCAAAAATGGCCACAGAGCAGCACTTGCTGAATATTACACAGCCAGCCATGGGATTGAAAATGGAAAACTGGAAACAGAGGGTCGGTTAGATACCTGCTGAGGTCAGTTAACATCTGGGCTAAGACCTGAATGGCAATAAGGAGTCTTGAAGCACAGTTCTGGAGCAGAGCATTCCCAGGCAGTCAGCACAAAAGGACTTGACCTAGCTTCCAGAAACTAAAAGAAGGGTCAATGTGACTGAGCTGCTAGTTGACTAAGAGAAAGAGGACAGTGGGTGGAAGATGGATCAGATAATGAAGGATCACATTAGCTCAAATGAGGAGGTGAGACTTTATGGCACCAAATCTGGAAAACCACTGGAGAAGTTTAAGCATGGGAGATTCTTCAGCTTTTGTTTTTCTCCCAAGAGACTTCCTCAGTGATATATATCAAACACAATTACAGCAAGAAATCAAAGTCTTTGATGAGGTCTAAAAGTCTAAATATTGGAGTATCTGCACACTTGGCCTCTTTTGCAAACCATAACAATCTTTGCTTTTTATCTTGACCATTCACCTCCTCACTGAGCAGGCTACAACTTCTGTGGTCGGACATATTGATTTTTGTGTTGGAGAGCTCATTCTGTTTCCTTCTGGAGACTTGACTGACATATCCCTACCCACCTATGCAGTCCCTCCTGAGCAATTGGTCCATCTCCCTTGTTCCCAAAGTGGGACTAGAGGAAGCCCAATAGCTTCTTCCACTCATGCACACTTAGAATCGCTGAGGCTGCATCATCAAATCCATCACTCTCTAAATGGGCACCTATGCACTAAACACAGAGGCCAGCTCACCTTGTCAGCTATGATCTAACTGGTGACCTATGTCGATCTTCACTAAAGACTTTAATTTTCTTTTATGTCACTACATTGCTAGTGGCCAGGGGACTAGCACTTGATTTTTCTGGAGTTCCAGTTTCTCAGCACAGAGAGACAAGATTACTTATTCTTGTCTCCCCATTTAAAGTGATCTCTGAAAACTTATATTGTTATTGGTGGTTTAATGAGACTGACTCAGACACTGTAACCATTTTGAAAGGAGAAAGCAACCAAAGAGATAGATGTACTAACATTTTTACCAGGGATCATCACTACATGTACATAAACTGAAGAAAATTTAAGGAATTATTTCATATGAAAAATTTGCCTTTGTCAGAGGCACTGCCATTATCATAAGCTTATTTTGTCAAAAGGGAGGGCCTGTCAGGAATTACAAAGCCCTACAGCCTTTTTTCTTGTCTAACAGTCTTGGCTTTTTTTTTTATTTTTATTAGTGAGACACCATGAGGTATAGTTGTAGACTTACAAATTTTTGTGCTTGAGTTTCAATTATGCAATGATCAAATACGAAGCATGCTGAAAGTAGACTATAGACCAAACCTGATTGCCACTCATTGCCTCTTTTGCAAACCATAACAATCTTTGCTTTTTTTTTTTTTGCTTTTTGGTTCACGCCCAGCTATGCACAGGGGTTACTCCTGGCTCTGCACTCAGGAATTACTCCTGGCAGTGCTTGGGGGACCATATGGGATGCTGGGAATCGAACCTAGGTTGGCTGTGTACAAGGCAAATGCCCTACCTGCTGTGCTATCGCTCCAGCCCCACAATCTTTGCTTTTTATCTTGACCATTCACCTCCTCACAGAGCAGGCTACAACTTCTGTGGTCGGACATATTGATTTTTGTGTTGGGGAGCTCATTCTGTTTCCTTCTGGAGACTTGACTGACATATCCCTACCCACCTATGCAGTCTCTCCTGTGCAATTGGTCCATCTGCCTTGTTCCCAAAGTGGGACTAGAGGAAACCCAATAGCTTCTTCCACTCTGTCCTTCCTCTCTCACCAACACAGAGGGCAGTTTTAATTCTGAGCAGCTGTGTAACCTTGCTCAAATAATTAAATATTTGCTTCCTGAGATGTTGAATCTTGTCAGAGAAACAAAGTTCAGACAAGGAACGAGGATGCAGGGCTGGAACAAGAGTATAGTGCATAGGGCACTTGCCTTACACCCAGCTGATCTAGGTTTAATCCCTGGCTTTCCATATGATACCCAGCACAGCCAGAAGTGATTTCTGAGTGCAGAGCCAGGAGTAAGACCTGAGCAGTGCCAGGTGTGGCCCAAAAACAAATAATAAAAGAAATGAGGGTGCGCTGATTAGATTAGTGAACAGAGTCTAAAACCAGAACCTTCTAGAATAATCTAGAGCATACCTGCTCCAGATCTAGTCCTTTAATACATTCATCTTGTGAGTCAACTTATAACTATCCTTAAAGATAAAGGCTCACTTTGGGGCTAAAACTACCCAACACTTATGTTTATTTTCACCTAACAAACCAAATCAGATATAATGCACATTCAGGGATAAAAATTAAGTATCAATAAGCACCTAAAGAATGTCTACTCTCCAGAGATATTATGGCAACCGAAGAGGAGCTGCTATTCCTTTCACAGTGAAGAAACTCAGAGATAGACACTACAGGCCTGGTATAGTCTCCAGGATGTCCTCAGTGGCCTATCTTCTTCCAGTCTTCTGTCAAAAAGGATCAGCAGAGTCTCCTGTGAGCAGGTGTTGTGACAGTGGTTTTAGTCATCTACTATTGATTAGGCAGGAAGGAGGGCTGGGGTTAGGTTAGTCTTCTGTCATCCAAGGAAGTCTCCTGCCAAGAGGTGCCCTTGACCTCCCCACACTGGCTACCCTCACCTGAAAGAAAACTAGCAAACGAAGTTTTGTGCTTTTTTCCCTTTTTTGAAGATGTGTAAGTCTCCATCGTCAAATATGTAGGAGCGTGTCCTTAACAAAGGAGAGAAAGAAGAGGGAGCAACCTTCGGCCCTCTAACGCACTGAGCTTTTGACAACCGCTGACAACTTCAAAAAGATATTCTGAGGTCCTTTCTTAACCCTATCTTCTCTCAGACTTTCTGGGCTAGAGAGGCCTTTCTGTCAGAAAATAGACTCAGGTCCAATGGTCAGTGGTGAGGAAACAACCGGAAACTTCCAGCTCTATATGGATATGGAAGCAGAGAAAACTAGTCCTGCCTGAATGATTGTGAGCAAGATCTTGAATCCTTGGTGAACGTGTGGCTGCAGTTTGCAGCCTGAACATCACCTGGGTACCCACCGGGGAGATGAGGCCACACTAGCAGGAGCCCCCTGCTGGCTGCAGTGCAAATACTCAATCCTCAGCCCCAGAAGCCTCTGCAGTTCTGCAGGTGGGCCCCAACTTGGGAGGAAATGGAGCAAACAAGATGTGGAGTTGGGTGCTGCGGAATGTAAGAATGCTAGTGCAATACCTGTTCTCTTCTAGCAGGAAATAAACATGTCAACTCCATTGCTGCAGTTGGTGTTAATTAAGCCACATCCAAATGTGAGCCACCTGTGGTACATGTGAGAATCAATGTGTGTAAGCAAGCACTTGCAGAAAATCAAAGCCTTGTCAACAAGGCTTGTTATGAAGATGATTGGATGATGGAGCAGAAGCTGAGACACCCGTCAGAGCCCGATGACTTTGCGTGATAAGTGAGTTCTGCTAAAACTGTGCGGCTCAAACATAACAAAACTCAGGCTCATAAATATCTGGATGAGCTTATGAGTAAAAAAGCACGTAAGAAATAACTGTACATGGACTTTGTTGAGGAGTAAAAGTGGAACCCTAAATAAATGATGAAACAAACCCAGAATTCTTGTACTGGGGGCAGAGAGGAAGGGTGTCGGCCGAACCCAGGTCTACCAGTGTTTAGGGCTTACTCCTGGCTCTGGGTTCAAGAATCAGTCCTGGCCAAGCTCAGAATCTAGCAGAGCCAGCAATGTGCAAGGCGCCTGTGCCTAAATCCTACTACTTTCTTTCTGCTCTCTTTCTGGCTCCATGAAGTTTAAGTGGAACTTTTATTAAATGCAATGGAAAAAAAAAAAAGAATCTACTTGCAACAATGCTACTTAGCTCCCTAGATAAATTTTTTCATGGCACACCATTATTTTTAGACTAGGTAAAAGTTAACTTTGGAATTCCTCAAGTTATCTGTGATAAACACTAGTTATAAAACTTGGGCAACTAAAAAATAAAATAAGCCAGAAGAAAAATGAGAAGTATTAGATGGTTTTGCCTGTGTGCACAATATAAGTATATAAAATCAATGAACAGACAAAACAAAATGAAATGATAAAGTGAACATTTATAATAGAGTCAAAACTGCCTGAAGTGGTGGAGGGTGGACAATAAGGTGTGGGGGATATGAAAATATGTTTTAAATGTATGAAAAAATTCAATCAAAATTAAATCATTTAAGAACAATATTGTCATCCTTCGCCTTATATAATAATTTGCTTACATCCATCCCTGGGCTTAGATGGAAGAACTTTATATGATTATTAAGTTGAAAATAACTGGTACTGGAAGAAAAAGTTATTTTTTTTTGTATACTGGTGTTAGAAGAACAACATTACTTTAATTTTGCAATATATTGCACTTGGTGGTGCTATTTTTATTGCCTTGCAGGAAATAAAAAGTTTAATAATAAAACATTCAACTTCAAAACAGAACAAAAATTGATTTTTCAGAAGCTTAGCTGCCTCAAACACAAAACCTACCTCAGTCAAGAAGACTGTCCTAGCTAACAGCCTACAGTCACATGAAATTCAAATATAATATGAAATTAACCTTTCCACTATTGCAGAGGCTGACTGCACTGCAGAAGGTGGCAGGGGATGGAGATGTACTGGCCATCAAGTAAACACGAGTTTGTAATTCTCTGTCTTTGTCCTTAGGAAAAACTTGAATTGTGCCTTGAGCTCCAGTACGAATCTATAAACCTGGATTTCCTTAAAAGTTAAAAACAGAAAGCTACTTTGATATAGTAAATTTCCCTGAGGAGCTAGGGAGGAAGAGGAAATTGCAACATAAGGACAAAAACACTTTTTTATACCTGTTGGAAGAAGATTCTCCATGCACCTCTCGGTTTTCCACACGAGTTGCAAGCAGAGGCATTGAGGGCTTTTGTCCCAGTCTCTTTCAGGGTATTGTATGAAGAACAATGTTATACAATGTAGTTGTACAATATGAATAAAATTTTCCCTCAACATACATCTTGCTGCCTATATAATAAAGACAGTGTTGAACCAGAGTGTGGACAGTGGGTGAGGCGTTTACCTTGCAGGCAGCCAACTCAGGTTCAATACCCAGCACTACAAGCCAGAGGCCAGCCCTAAGCACTGCTGGGTGTGGCCCCCAAACAAAACAAACAAGACCATGTCCATGTCCAGAGCTGAGAGCGGCTACACTTACTGCCCATTATAAACTATTCAGGTTCCAAAGTTCAGGGTGTCTCTATTGTAACACCATCCCTGTCTACAGAGATGTCACCCTGTTCTCTTCATATTGCTATGTGGGAATGGGGTTCAGTGAACAAGTACAGACAGATACTCTAACAATAGCCATGTTAGAAGTAATAAAGTTCTTTGCCTGAGTCAGTAGTTTTCCAGCATCTAGGTTAAGTGGCAGTTCTACTGATTGACTTGTAAGTTTTAAGTGAAGTAAAATCCTAGACCCTTCCTGGTCTTAACTAATGCCCTCTTCCTCTTCATCACTAACTCCTCTTTTCCCAGACTACGTCCTAAAAGTAACACAAGCTCCATGACTTTTAATCATTCTGTCAAAAATAAAAATAGGTTTAACACTATCAACTAAATCATAGAAAATTCTGAATAGCTTTTTGTATATTTTTAAGAAATCTTAGTTGCAGAAAAAATCCCTCCAGATTCTCTGCTGTGGCCTAACCCTCTAATCAAATGGTGATAGAATATTTCTTCATGGTGATTCATATATTCCTGGGAGTAAATCTCATGAGACATTTAAATAAAAATGAGTTTGTGTCAAACCCAAGGATCTTCAAAAAAACCCAAGAATCATGGGGCATATATCACTATTTTTATTTTTCATTTGTCAGCATTATCAGGATGTCTGCTGATAGTTGATTTTTATTCTTAAATATTGGAGTGTTAAGGGAATGGAACTATAAATAACAGGCTAAGCTAATAGTGCATGGAATGGTCATGCTATTTGACTCTTCAGTATTAAAAACCTACAGTATTAAAAACCAAACACACAAAGAATAATCAGATAAAAAAAGTAATATACTCTTGGTCATGCCCAGCAATTTTCTGTCATCTGCTAGGGCTTTAGCAAAAGTCAAACACTAATGGTCCTTAAAAAATAAACAAATAACTGAGGCCAGAGCAAAAATACAGAGGTTAAAGTGCTTGCTTTGCATCCTGATGAAGCCAGTTTAAATCCCCAGCCCACAAATGATGCACCAGGGGTCAGTGAGCACAAAGCCAAGACTAGCCCCCTCTTCACCACAAAAAGAACACAGAGGAGATAGTTATCAACTCTGTTGACCCAGTTAATTCCCAACTCATCTGAATCCAGATACTACACAACTCAGTCCTCAGAAAGCAAAACTACAAGTTTCAACCTCCAATCCTCCAGGCAGCCCTCATTTCCCTTGTTTGAGAAATAAAGAAGGAAAGTCCCCTCAGTGCCACTTTTCTTAGACAACCAATTCAAGACTATTCCCATAGGCACAATCACATTGGTCAATAACTTCCTGCTTTTACTATGAAGACTTTTGCCATAGGCTTACCAAATATGAAGCCCCAGAGATAATATAAGATTAAGGCGCTAGCCTTGCACACAGTCCTACCCCAGCTTGATACCTGGTATTTCATGTGGTTCCCCAAACAGTTCCAGGAATTATCCCTGACTTTAGAACCAAAAGTAATGGCTGAGACCTGCTGGATATGGCCCAAAAATCAAGGAGAAAAGAAAGACAAAAAGTGAGGAGAGGAGAAGAGAGGAGGGGAAGAGAGAGGAGAGGAGAGGAGAGGAGAGGAGAGGAGAGGAGAGGAGAGGAGAGGAGAGGAGAGGGGAGGGCAGAGATC
>JAOXYA010033983.1:0-12866 GCA_028565675.1 Sorex palustris
ATTCCATTGGAACAAGTAATATGAAATAAAATTATTATATGGCTGCCAACGGAGCAGGCTAGGTGGGATGTAATCCGGCCGCGCGCGAGGCCCGACCCGCGGGGTGCACGGCGTCCCGGGTGTCCCGCCCAGAAACGCTCTGTCAACGCTCTGTGGCCTCTTCGGCGCTGGGCTGGGCCGCTGGGCGGCCCCGCCGTGGTGTTCACGTCTGCACCCAGCGCCTGACCCTGCGGGTCGTGCCTAGGGCGAGTGCCCGCGCGGCTTAGGCACCCGCATCATCCCGGCATCATCTTTAAGGGCTTTGCTTGCTTGTTTGTTTGGGTCCTGGCAGGGATGCTCAGGGCTGGCTCCTGCCCCGCTGTGCTCAGGGAGCACACTTGGATATGCCCAGGGGGGCACATGCGGTTGCCTGGACTCAAACCCGGGTCAGCTGCATGCCAGGCAAGTGCCTTACCCACTGGACTATCGCCACTGGACTATCGCTCGGGCCACGTTTGGTTGTAGTTGTTGCCGAATAACAACTGTCATTAATTCCTCGGGAGCGCTCAGTGGGGAACGGAAGGGTCTCTCCCTGGGTGGACACGGGTGGCCTGGGACCTGCAGCCTCAAGCCTGGCCGTACTGGCCTAGGAGGATCCAGGCCTCCCGCGACCCTACAACAAGGGTTTTGGGGCAGAGTCTCAGAGGGGACCAGACTTGGGGGGGATGTGCTACTATGGAACGGCAGCGCCGGAAAGCAGGATCTTTGTTGTTATCATGGTTCTACATTAAATGGCCACAGGCCTTTGACCTCCGTGCCCCCCTCTCAGCTCCAGGGCAAGGCCAGCCCTCCCGAGTCCAGGTCCTTCTCTGTATCTGCTCCAGACCAGGGGTATGGACAGCGCTGTGTGGTCTATGAATAATAGCGGTGGTGTGATAATATCATCAATCCTGGTCTGGGACAGTGGGTGCTCAGTAATAACGCTACCAGGAACCCGTGGTGTCACCAACTCCATTCTGTTCTCTCAATAACTCCTCCAGGTAGGAAATATTTTTCTCCTCTGAGAACTGGTCTGCAAAACTGAGCTGGGGTCAGGGGATTGCTGGGAGGCCCATGGACAGTGGTGGAGGGAAGTAGGCACTCTGGTGGAGGATGTGGTGTGGGACGTTGTATACAGGAAACTGTATCATGAACAGCATTCTAAAACCATGCCTAGGGGCCGTTTGCCTTGCACACACCCGACCCAGGTTCAATCCCTCGCATCCCATGTGGTCCCTAGAGCACCACCAGGAGTAATTCCTGAACATCTCTGGGTGTGACCCCCCCTCAAAAAAAAAACCTAAAATTTTAAAAATCAAAGTAAAAATATCTTACTCTCTTTTTTTCTAGTGAGCAAAGGAATCAGAGAGGTTCAATGTCTTCCTCAAGGTCACACAGCTGGGAATGTGCAAAGCTAGGATTGCCATCCAACTGCCAGGCACGCGGGCATGTCCCACTACCCCTTCCCTGCCCCATGTACACATTTTTCCACATTCATATTTATGTCCTATTTGTTTTCACATTTGTTTTTTCCAGGCAAAATACCTGCAATAGTCTGAAAACCATTTCTGAAGCATTTCCCGGCGTTCACGTGTTCACACGTCCCCGAGTCACTAACTCCCAGCGAGTCCTGGTGGGGCTGCCCTTGTGGCTGCCTCTGTAAAGGACATTACTTCAGTCCGGCCCAGCACGGCCTCCATTTTATGGACATTCCTGTCTGACTCAAGAAGCGCCCCCCCTCCCCACCCCGGCCCGGCTGCCTTCTGGGCTCACACACTGTTCAGAATATAGGAGCAGGGCTGGGGGGGGGGGGGCGTCTGACGTCTCCTTGCACCCAGCACTCCATAGGCATTTCAGGACCTGCATTCTAAAACCATGCGCCTAAAAATTAAAAAAATCAAAATAAATATTCTTTTTTTTTTTTTTTTTGGTGAGCAAAGGGATCAGAAAAGTTCAGCATCTTCCTCAAGGTCACACAGCTGGGAGTATGCCCCTGCAATGTGAGTCTGGATGTCGCCGTTTCTCAAAGAAGGGATCAGAGGCTGTGCAGGGAAGAACTGGCCCAAAGCCACTGGCCTGGCCCTCCCGGCACTCAGGGTTCTGCACCCTTGGGACTCCTGGGACAAGGGGCCAATTTTGCAGGGAGGAGGACCCAGCCGCTCGCCACCATCTAGAGAAAGCTGCTCTCCTCACCCCCTTCCTGAGACTGGGGTGCCCTTACTCATCCCAATGGGGGCCTTTTGGGGGGGGACGACACAGGACCTATATGGAGGGTAGTAGCCTCGGATGCAATGGGGGGGGGGGTTGTGATTTTCTGTGTGTTCGTTCAATGAAGAGAGATCCCAGTCAGGGAGGCAGCCCAGTGGGAGAGCACTTGCCTTGCACACGTGATGCTTTGGGTCTGAGCACTGAACCGGGATTACCCCTGAGCCCTGCTGGGGTGGCCCCCAAGGAAACCAAAGCAGTAGATTTTTTTCCTGAGGCATGATGAGTTATTTTTCTTTCTAAAAGGGGGTGAGGGGTCAAACAGGTTTGGGGGCTTCTGCTCCGCTGCAGTCCCCACCCTTCCTCCAGCTCCTCCTCACTCAGCCACTCTGGGAGTGCCTCTTCCTGCAGGAAGTCCACCGTCCTTGGCTGCTCCAGCCCACAGCCCCTCTCCCTCCCCTCTCACCCAGCTCTGGATGACTGGGCAGCTGGCACAGTTCCTGGGCTGCCTGGACTGGGCCTCAGAGGGTCCCCTAAGGGCCAAGGATGTGGCCAGTCCCTCCTGAACTCCACCTGTCAGGGTATGAGAATGGGGGTGGAGGGGGGTGTATCTGGGGTGATGACGCTGGTCTGGAAAGATGGGAACTCGGAGGAAGATGGGCCTGGGTCCCCAAAACAGCCTGCATTGCTTTGTGTCTTTTAAAGAAATTTTGTTTAATTGAATCACTGTGAGATACACAGTTACAAAGTTGTTCATGGTTGGGTTTCAGTCATACAATGTCCTTGCCAATGCACATTTCCCACCACCAATGTTCCCAGTTTCCCTCCACCCCCAGCCTCCCTCTATGGCAGGTTCTCTCTCTCTCTCTCTCTCTCTCTCTCTCTCTCTCTCTCTCTCCCTCTCCCCCCTCCTTCCCTCCTCCATATCCTTTTAGGCATTACGGTTTGTAATACTGTTACTGAAAAGTTATTATATACATATATGTATATATGTATATATATGTATATGTATATGTATATATATATCACTTTACCCCTTGAAAGGTTCTTACCTTTCAGTTCTCATCCATCATCTCCAGCTCTCATTGTCACAGCGGTCCCTTCTCTGTCCCAACTGCACTCCCCCTGCCCCCCACTTGTGGCAAGCTTCCAACCGTGGCCCTTGTTTCTACTGTCCTTGGGTATTAGTCTTATGCTGTGTTTTTTAATGTCCCCCGCTGTGTGTCTTTAGAGAAATCCATGTACCTCTCTGAACCACGATCTCCTCCCACCTCACAGCCTGCTTGTGGCGAAGGCAGGTGTGAAGGCCACCTCCTTTCCATCGTGTGACCTCGAATCCTCTGTGCAGAGCCACCTGGGTGAGACAGGCTCTTCCTAGGGCCATCCTGTCCAGGGGTCACTAGAGTCGTCCTGGCCAGGCCCCGTGCTCACACATAAGAAACAGGGGCAAGGCCTTGTCTCAGCGTCTCGGGGCCCTGCAGGCCCGGGCCTTTCCAGCTGGCCAGACTGGGCGGCAGGGGCCCTTGGGGGTGGGGAGGGGGGGCAGTCTGAGGGCTCCAGACTTCCTGGAGCCATGAAGGGGAAGGCCGGGAGGGGCCGGGCCTGTCCCATCAGCCCCCAGAGGAGAGGTCACGGGGTGCCTGTGGGGTCGGGCAGACCTGGACAGGAGGTCTCAGGCTGAGGTCAGAGTTCTAACTTGCCCCAGGACCTGCCACACCCTGAATTGCCGCCCAGTGACCTTGGTCTTCTCCCCGAGGGGTCAGGGGTAGAGGCTTGAGACATCCCCTCTGGCTAGGGCACACCCAGACACACACCGCTGCCCTGGTTCTTGGGGTGGAGAGTTCCAAAACAGTGCTCAGAGGGCCCCAGGCCACCCTGGGGGCTCTTGGAAAGCTCAGGGTGGAAATAGTGCCTGTGCTGGGGGCCACCAGGCTGTATCCGGTGGTGGTGTCATGGGGGGACAAAAGTGGGGGCACGCACATGCACCCCTGATCCCCACACTAGCCCCAGTCACTGGCCTTTGCTTTCCAAAGGGAAAGGTAGCTAAGGGGTTAAGTAGCTCCCTTGAACCCCCCCCAAGGGTGGAACCCCACTGTTGGGCTTTGAGAAGCTGAGATCTGGGGGTCCTATTGCTTCCTGCTGGGGGGCTGGGTGTCAAAGAGGGGAGGGAGTATGCAACATCATAGCCCTCCTGAAGCTCTTGCCCCACTGGGCTACCCTCCCCCAACCACCAGACTAGATGCTGAGAGTCCTGGAGAGGCAGGACTGAGCACTGGGGCCAGCCCAGGGACTGAGAGCCTGGTCAGCAGTCCCCAGGGACCGGGGGCTTCTTCTCTGCCTCTTCCCAGGTGCCGGCTCCCTGCACCCCCACCCCCACCTCCCAATACCTGAAACTCCCACCTGTTTGACGCTTGCCAGTTGGTTGGGACCCTCCCCCTCTGCAGGGTCCGCTGGGACCTCCTCCCCTCGCCTCTCCCAGGGGGTGTGGTGGGACAGGAGGAATTGGAGCTGAAAGTGTTTTCTGTCCTCACCTGCCCCCTCGGCTGTGGGTGCTGTGGGTGCTGCCCTGACCTTGTCTCAGAGGAGTCGGGCTTCCCAGCCCTCCCATTCTTCTCTGCCACCCAGAAGGTAGGTACTTGTGCTTTCTTTTTCTTTTTGAGGGGGGCACACCCTACAGTGCTCAAGGCTCACTCCTGGTGGGGCTTGGGGGATCATATGGGGTGCGGGGAATTGAACCGGGGTCGGCCGCTATAAGTCCCATTGATGCACTTTTTATTTATTTTTTATTTTGATGTTCAGGGGTTACTCCTGGCTCTGCACTCAGGAATTAAATTGCTCCTGGCAGTGCTCGGGGGACCATATGCGATGCTGGGGATCGAACCCAGGTCGACCGCATGCAAGGCAAACGCCCTACCTGCTGTGCTATCACTCCAGCCCCTGATGCACTTTTTATTTATTTATTGCAGGGAAGGGCTCCTAAGTAGTGCTCAGGGCGCTTGAGAGCTACTTTCTGGAATACTCAGCCCACAGGGTCGAGCAGGCTGGACGGTCAGTGCCAAGTGGCAGATACAGGCCTTACTCCTGCAGCAGAACTGAGGTGCAGCCGGGGAGCTAACCCAGGCCCTTGCAGACAAGGATGAGCCTCTGGCCCCTGAGCAGTTTACCACTGGCCCCCACTTATTTTATGATGATAATAACAATGATTTGTTTTGTTTTGTTTGTGTGTGTGTTTGGGAGGCACACCCAGTAGTGTTTGGGCTGACTCCTGGCTCTGTGCCCAGGGTCACTCCTTGGTGGGGCTTGGGAGATCATGTGGGATGCCAGGAATCAAACCGGGTCAGCCTCATGCAAGGCAAGCGGCCTGTGTGCTGGACCATGGACCATCCCCAGGATGATGATGATGATGATGATTAGTATTTTGTTTTTTTGGGGGGGTCACACTTGGTGGTGCTGGGGGTACTCTCAGCTCTGTGCTCAGGGCACCCTGTGTGCTGGGCGTCTAATCTGGGCGGCTTGACGGCTTCAGCCCCTCCACATGGGGTTTCGTATCTCCCCAGCTACCCACTGGGCCTTCCACGCTCCATTTAATCCTTACTCATGCTCTTTGCTATGTTTGTGACCTTCATCTGACTTCCTGGAAGTCGTTTCATGCACATCATCTCAAAGCGTTTTCTCAGGGGGCCTTGGGAGCGTGGCTTCCCTGCACCCAAAGAGGCGAACTGAGGCTCCAAGCCGCCAGGCTGCTGCAGGACCCAGGCTGCTTCTGTCTCAGCTGGGCTGTGGGTGGGAGGGGGTGCTGTTGGCAGCTACCAGGCTGGGGCCAGGGTGGTGTGTGTGTGTGTGGTGTGTGTGTGTGTGTGTGGTGTGTGTGTGTGTGTGTGTGTGTGCGTGTGTGTGTGTGAATTGTATACCTCTTGCTTCCCGTACCAAAATCTGAAATTTGAGGCTAGGTTATATTATTTGCTCATTTAATTCTGTTGTATTTACAACAAATATTTGTGGAGCTACTTTCATACATTCGGCACTCTGCTCTATTTTTAGACTATCTATTTTTCTAGAGCTGTTGGGAATGTGTGAAAATTTCTCAAAAACAGGAGTATTTCTGAGTGCTTATTACTATTCATCTAGAAAAATATGGGGCAGTAGAATTTTTGGGTTTTGTCTGCCAAGAATGATATTTTTAGTGCGTAGGATATTCTGTTCAGCAATAATGAGTTAAGCAGAAGTACTGTGTTTGTACCCTGGGTTTAAAGAATAATACTATCAAATACAGAATACTTAAAATAAAATACTCTATTATAAATGAAACTATTCTATCTACCAAAATTGCACCAACTTCTCAGAGTCATACACATGCCAAATTATAATCAAAGTTCATTTTCCTCACCAAACCTTCTCTACCTTTGAAATGTTAAGCTTTGGCCTTAAGATTTAATACATTCCACTACATAAAAGAGTATGTTTATGTAGTTGCTTCATGATTTACATTTATGTAGTTGAAGTTTTTCCCCAGAGAGAAGAATTTTAGTAGCACCTTACATGATTCCCCCAGAAGGCTTACATTTTTCAGAAGGAAGCTTTTTTCTTGAGGATTGAAAAAAAAAAACCCAAGACACAGTAAGCTTACTGGCTTTTCCTGAATAAGCATCAGAGTTTAGGAAGGTGACAGCCAACTTCATTTCTATATAGACTGAAATGACCTTGGGTTGGTTATCAGATCAGCCTCAGCCCTAATGTGAAACCGTTCAATCATTGTGGTGTGTGTGTGTGTGTGTGTGTGTGTGTGTGTGTGTGTTTCCTCCCATTTTCTCTGTGCTCTCAATACTCTGGTTGTCTTCATAAAGTGATAATCTTTCACAATGATATTACCCCCTAACATAGGTGATGTCACTAAATCCAACGATAGCTTTGTGATAAAGCTCATCAGGTAATGTCACCAAGAAGTTGTCGCGAAACACTGATCGGGAGATGGGAGGCTGGACCTGGATCCTGGCTGGATCCTAAGCACTGACCAACTCTTTGACATTGGATAGGTCATCCATATTTCTGGACCTCAGTTTTCTCCTCAGTAAAATCAGGTCATGAATCTCTCAAGTTCTTTCAAGTCTTTGGTTCTAGATCTGCCCATATGGCGATGAAATGACTGGGATTTTCTGAGATTCAGAAAAGTTAAATCACTTACCTGATATTGCGTGATTAGTAGTTATCAAAAGTGAGCCTTGTGCCACCAAAGCATCTCCAAACCAGTGCTTTTTTTTCTGATATGATGCTCAGGAAGCTGTGCTCAGCAATTAAGATCATGGATTTGGGAAGGAAATTTTCTCATTTGAATTTCAGTAGTTCTTACCCTGATTCAGGTCCCTCGCTCAAAGGAGATTGTTGATGGTGCTGATTGTTACAGACAGGGAAGGATTAAGATGGGCAGCGGACACCCAGAAACTTGAAACGGACTTGGTACGGGCTGAGCAGGCTGAGGTTCCATCTCTTTGTCGCCATCAGCATTTGCATTGTTATAGTTTTCAGAGCACCTTTTACCAGAAGTCAGATGCCCCCCCCCCCGCCCCCATTCTTCCTCTCATGCAGAGGATGCAGGGAAGGATACAATTTTCAATGCAAGAATCAAGCGCCTTTAAGCCAACAAAAGGAAGCTACGCATTTGCATTCCAAAAGGGCATTTCTGAACACAACAATTACCTAATCACCTTGTCATTTCTGGAGGCCTTCCTCTGTCTTAGGTACTGTGCTAAATAACCCCTTTCCAAATTTCTGAGGACCAGGCTCCAGGGGCGCACATCTCAGGAGATATTTGATAATGAGGAACCCACCCAAGTCCCTCAAAGGATCATCCAGGTTTTACCAGCTTCTACCATCAAAGCAGCCTGTTGCACGTTTCTTGTCGACTCACACCCTATGCCTTGGCCCCTGTGCCTGCCAGTTTTTTTTCTTTCATTGACTATAATAAGGGCTAATTTGAATCTGAAAGCATACTTCCTAGAGCATCTAAACCCTGCCAAGAAGGAAATTTTTAGTTAGTCGCTGCTGAAATGCCACACTCCCTCCTTGTTAAGAGAAGTTGTTCTCTCGGGTGGAATTTACAGCATAATTTCCCCTGTTGCAGAAGCAGTGGAGCAGCCGTGCTGGGCAGGTCTGCCATGGTGGTTGTCCTTGTGTAGGAGGTTGCAAAGGGCAGAGCTCTGAGCCCCTCTGGTCCCAGCCTTATTCTCTATGTCTTTCTAAGAGGAAAGTGTGTGTGTGTGTGTGTGTGTGTGTGTGTGTGTGTGTGTGTGTGTACACACTGGGGAGAGGGACCACATCCAGCAGTGTTCTGGGTGGACTCTGTGTCCCAGCCTTATTCTCAATCTCTAAGAGGAAAATGTGTGTGTGTGTGTGTGTGTGTGTGTGTGTGTGTGTGTGTGTGTGTGTACCGGGGAGAGGAGCCACACCCAGCACTGTTCTGGGGGACTCTGCAGGACCAGGGATTGAACCTGGGGTTTCCACATGCACTCCAACTCTTTGAACCCGCACCCAGGAGAGTTTCTTCTCTTTCTGGCTCATGCCCCGCAATGCTCAGGGGTTACTCCTGGCTCTGCACGTAGTAACCCCATTACTCTTGACGGTGCTTGGGGGACCATATGGGATGCCCGGGAACCGAACCCAGGTCGGCTGCTTGCAGGGCTAAGGCCCTGCCCGCTGTCAGAGGTCCCTCAGGCCCGGGAGAGTTTCTCTTCTGCTAGGCTCCCCTGTCCCTGAGGCTCGGTGCAAACCCTCCTCCCTTGTCTCTGCCTGACCGCGTGCAGGTCCCGCCGGGGAGTGGATCGAAGAACTGACGGAGAAGCCGCAGCAGGTGAGCGTGCGAGTCCTCAGCCCCACTACCGCGCTGCTGTCCTGGACGTCATCCCAGGAGAATTCTAACGGCACCCTCGTGTCCGTGGTGTCGCTCACCTGCCAGAAGCAGAAGGAGAGCCAGCGGCTGGAGAAGCAGTACTGCACACAGGTACAGGAGAGGGGGTGGGACCCTAGGGGTGGGACCCTACCCTGCTCGGGAGAGGCCGGGAGCCGGTGCGCTGCGACGCCGGGTGCCTGCGAGCAGCTTGACAAGGACCTTCCCTGAGTCCTGCAAGCCTTCCGCTCCCTTTCACCTTGGTCCTTAGGTCCAGAAAACTCCCTGCGTGCCTGTGCCTGCCAGAGAGTAGAGGCTGGAGACCTTCAGTCATTCTGATTAGCCCTTCTCTTGCAAGCCCCTCTACTCTAAGTGAGAGCCAGAGGTCGGTAGGACCGAGCTCCTGAGGCTGGAGTGTAATTCTGCGGTTCCTCTGCCTAAGGAGGTCAAGCAGCCACGGGTCAGGGAAGAGCCGAAGGAGCCAGAGGGACTCCATGCCTCAGGACCCAAGAACTTGCAAAAGATCTTACCAGTGCCCCAGGGGAGAGACCCCCAGAGGAAGGTTAACTTGTAAACCAGATTATTATTGTCATTGTCATTTTAACTGGACAAGTGACATCATTCAAAAACTGTTTTTGAGTCTTTCTTTCTTTCTTTCTTTCTTTCTTTCTTTCTTTCTTTCCTTTTTTGAGAAGGTTCCCTGAAAACATCATTCAAAAACTGTTTTTGAGAAGTGGGGCTGCGGCTCAATAAATATTGCTATGCTAGTGGGACAGTTGGTGTTTAGGATTTATTACCAAGCTATGTCACTGCTGTACCACTGCCCTCTGGACATTTTTCAGCGTGAGATTCAGATGCGTCAGTGCAGTTGCTTATTTTTCTTTAAAGAGAAGCGTTCTCTAAGATGACTTGATTAAACACAGACAGTAAAATGCTCCCTCCAGCTAATCACAATCAGAAGGGTTCTGAAGGAGAGATGTGCACAGAAAGTACTCACTGGGGTTCTGAGAGGGAGTGGACATCCCCAGTGGACATGCCAAGTCCTGACTAATAGTCCTGAGAATAGAGACTGCCCCCATTGCTCCAAATACTCCCAGGAAGTCTGGAGCACAAACCTCACAGAATCACAGAAATCCTGTTAGTCGTCGATTGGTTCGAGCAGGCCCCAGTAACGTCTCCTTCATCCTAGCCCTGAGATTATATTCAAGGCTCTTTAGGAGCACAAACCTAGCTTCTGAAAAATCTGTCTTTATCACTTCATGAAATCAATTTTTATCAATTCATGTTATCTTACAAGTAATTCCTTCCCTAAAAGAAAAACAAAATGATGGATACAGAACGATCTCTCTCATAAAGGGGACTTAAAGATACACAGCAAGGTACACATGAAAGAACGGGTTGAATTGCTTGGATTGGTTGTGGGGAGAGAGGGCTGAAGGAGGGGAGTGTCGGGTCCTTGGGGGAGGGAAGGAGGTCAGAGGTGATGAGTGTGGTGCTGGAATTATGTGCATGAGAAACCATCATGAACATTAGTATTGTAAATCCTGGACTGGAGTGATAGCACAGCAGGTAGCTCAATTTGCTCAGTAACATCTCCATTGTGAGACTTGTTGTTACTGTATTTTGTGTCCCGGGTAGCTTGCCAGGCTTTGCCATGCAGGCAAGATACTCTCGGTAGCTTGCCGGGCTCTCCAAGAGAGGCAAAGGAATCGAACCAGGCTCAGCCAAGGCCAGCCACGTGGAAGGTAAATGCCCTACTGCTGTGCTATCGCTCCAGCCCCAATGGGAGGACAGTGACAGTGAATTTAAATGACACATTTGAACGAAACAAACAGAAAATACAGTATTTTGGAAAAAATGTTTGTAGCAGCCAGAGAGATAATTGAGCAGGTAAAATGCTTGCCTTGCATGCTACCGACCCGGGTTTGATTCTCAGCACCCATACGGTCCCCTGAGCACTGCCAGGAATGATTCCTGAGTATAGAGCCAGGAATAAGTCCTGAGCATAGCCAGGTGTACACACCACTCAAAAAAAAATTGCTATATAAAAGCTACTTGGAATGCTTCTGTTCATGCCCATAAATTTTGGCTTTATGAAATAAAGAGAGTGAGAATTCTAAGCCTATGAGAGGAATTGGGGCCATAGTCTTGGGCACATTTGACAGGCTTTTTGGGCTGAGAAAGCCCTTAATAGAAAATAAGTCCTCTTCTTGTCTTGAATTAAAGAGTTACTGTGTCAAATTGATGAAGTAGTCATCACAGCTCACAGGGAAGCTGAGATGCATCCTTCCTTGACCCACAAAGACAACCAGTTCTAGATGGAGAGAAAACTAAGATTCCCAAAGTGGTAGCAGAGCAGGTGGATGGCCTGGCTTCGATCCCTAGCACCACATAGGGTCCCCAGAGCCCCACCAGCATTGATTCCTGAGTGCAGAGCCAGAAGTGGGTGTGCCTCAAAAACAGCGTGGCTGGGTGTGGTTCAGAAACCAATATGCATGCTTCCCTTCTGTGATGACAACCTGATGCTCCCGGTCACCTACTATGCAGATGACTTCGCTTTTGCATTAAAGCCAAAGGCTAAAGATAGATTCTAAATTATAAATGAGCTAGAAAAGGCCCATTTAAGTGCACTTTGGCAAAGCCTTCTTAAAATGCTAATGTCAAATTGTGAAGGATTACAGGCCCGAAGGAGGCCATACTTAGGAGGGCAGGTAGGAATTTGACCCCTGAGCTGGGTGTCCTTCCAGTAGCCTGCAGGCCGTTGTAAGAATTGCAGTGGGGTGACTTCACCCTCTTCCTATTCCTTCTATGCAACTTGATTGATCTCCCGAGTCTTTCCATCTCAAAAAGAGACACTGAAATTGTAATACACGTAATAGGATTCGGGATGACATTTCTGTGCGTAGCTTTCCAATTTCTGTTCTCATTTCTTCCCGTAATTTCTCGATTCTTTCTTTCATGTCCTCCTTTAATTTACTGGATATCTGTCTGACTGTTTCATTTAGTTCATTGAACATCTTCATGACTTCATATCTGAATTCTTTCTCAGAGAGGTCTTTAAGGTGAGTAGCACCTACTGAGGCTTCTTTCATCATCCTCCCCACGTGGTGGGGATTTGCATTATTTCTTGTTTGTGTGGAGGTATGGGGACTGAGATGTTACGCTAGATTTCTTGGTATGACTAAACTACCTGCAGCCGCATAAGCGTTGGCCCTCCTAATATTAGGCCACGCCCACTTCTACTGAAGCCACGCCCACTTCTGAAAAGGCCACATTCCCAAGAGTACCTGGTTGGGGTGGTGGGTACCAGCTGGGAGGGGAAGAAGACTGGCACAGCGTTGGGTTTGAACAGGAAGAGGCTCAGGGCTGGTGGGCAACCCAGGGTCCTAGAGGATGCCCAGAGCACTTGCTTAAAAAAAGCCAATTCCCGGGTTTGAGTACTGGTGGCTTAACTTACCTGGGAGGGGAAGAAGACCAGCACAGCACTGGGGAGAACAGGAAGATGCTCAGGGCTGGTGGGAGACCCAGAGTCCTAGAGGTTGCCCAGGGTGCTTGCGCAAAGAAAGCCAATTCCCGGGTACTGGCTTAATTGACCTAGGAGGGGAAGAAGAAAAATGCATGATTTTAAAGACCAGCATTGGAATGTAAGTAATTATGCACATGGCAGACATATTATGTGTTTTTATGAATGTTCATAATTTAAATAGTTTTCTGTCTCTGTGCAAAGATGTTTTTCTAATAATCTTTTACTTTGAGGTTAGTA
>JAOXYA010033996.1:0-12866 GCA_028565675.1 Sorex palustris
TGATTCAATAAATAAAATTATAAAAAATGAAAAAAAAAGTAAGGTGGAGTTCATGCCCAATTCAATCAGCTAATCAGAGGCTGAATAAATAGCAGTACTCCTACATAAAAAAAAGTAAAACTATAAAAAGGAAAGAAAAAGAAAAGCAAAGAAAATTAGAGAACTCCCAGAGAAGGTCCATCACGCAACAAGAGCTCCTGCAACAGGACCCCCAGTGTCCGAGAAATGGTAAGACAGGATTCTCCGGAGACCAGAAGACACAGCGCCAGAGCCACGCCCCCTTCTCAGACCCAGCGCCGGAGCCACGCCCCCTCCCCCCACACCGCGGAGTCCTTGGCAGCCCTGTGTGTAACTGGAGGCGGACGATGCAGCCTTTTTCTACCTCTTTCTTTATTTTTATTCTTTTTAGAGGGGCCTTTTGGGTCACACTCGGCGACGCTCCGGGGTGACTCCTGGCTCTGTGCTCAGGAATCACTCCTGGAGGTGCTGGGGGACCACATGTGATGCCATTGGCCACGTGCTGGGCAAATGCCCTCCCGCTGTGCTGTGGCTCTGGGCTCCTACTTTTACGTGACGCTGTAAGACCTGCTCGGCCTTGCCACCGGCCTTCAGAGCTCCCGGGGGTCATGTTCTCATCCTGAAGCCCAGCGCGGGAACGTGAGGCAGGAGGGGCGCCAGGATCTGTTGCCCGAAGCCGCTCCACCCCACAGCCCGAGCTCCTGCCCCCCCAGGGCGCCATCTCTTCGTCAGCTTCAGGTACCAAGAGCCAGGATCCGTTCTGCCCCCAGACAGACCCAGAAGAGATGACTGGCTGACGTAGGGGCAGTGGGCACCAGGCTAAGTGGACAGGCATTCCAGACTGCAGGGGTGGGCGAGGTGCTCGTCAGCATGCCAGCACCTGGTGCCAGCACAGTCCTTGCCCATGACTGACAGGGGGTCTGAGGCTGTCAAAAGGGGGGTCCCAGGACAGGGGACCATCCTGCAAGCATCTCAGGTGGCTCCTCCCAGCCTGGTGGATGTGAAGTATCAGAGCCCCTGTGCAGAGAGAAGGTGCTGGGGGCTGGGTATGTGGAGGGAGGGAGGGAGGGAGGGAAGGAGGGGAGGCAGCTTTCAAGGTGGCACTAGGAGCTGCCTGCCAAGGGGCGCCTTTCAGACCCGGGCAGCCATTTCTGTTATAAGTCTTTGCACGTTGTCACAGGTGTGAGGGTGGAATGAAGGCCATTCTGGTTGTGTGGACTTGCCCTGTATACCTTTCCTTGGAAGCCACCGGCTGGACCGACACCAAGAGCCAAGGGGAAGGGAGAGGACCCCACAAGAGAAGCAAAGGAGCCCCAGGCTGGGGCGGTCCCTGTTCCTATGTCACATGGCAGCTCGGCATTGAGAGCAGCACCGGGCCGGGACACTGTGTGATGCTGGCTAGGGCTGAGCCCAAGGAGACCCGCCCCGACGGCTGCCTCTGGCCCTGACTGGCTGCTGTCTGTGTGTAGTGCCTCCCCCCCTCATCCTAGCAACAGCAAATCAGCTCCCACCCCAGCCCTGCACCTCTCTGGCCCTGTGGCCCCCACTGGTGAATATACACTCAGCAGAGCCCCACGCGCTGCAGGGCTCATCCAGCCTGCCCCCAGGTCACATGCCACGGGCAGGCAGCAGCCCCCAAGGTGACCCCGACTCGGAACCCCCACATTCTCTCCCAGGGGAACCCTGTGCCATATGGGCCCACTTCACTCTTTGCTGGGTTACTAGGACAATTTCCTTAGGAGACACACAAGGTCCAGGGGTGATTCTGGAAGAGCCAGGAGTTGAGGCTCACCTCTCCAGCACTGGGATATGCTTGCAACCCTCCCACCAATCCTCTTCATCCAGGGACTTTGGGGAAGCCCCTAATGGCGGCACACTTGACTCCTCTGACTTTCTGCCCAGGTGAGGGTTCAACTTGGGTCCTGCAGCCACCACACCCGTGTGAGCTCAGACAGGAAGCGGGCACGCTCCTCCCGCATACCACCTGGAAACGACCACCGCCGCAGGGGCCAGGCACTCACACCCCAGGACCAGACGGGAGGTTCGTGTTTCCCATAGTCCCTGACGTAAAGGACACTGGGGCCAGAGGAACACCCTCTGCTGTGAAGGGCTCATACGACAGGCCACAGAGCCACAGGTGAGCCATCAATGACACCAGCAATATCCCCTAGATGGGCCATGGACGAGAGGTGCCAGGGATCACTCTGAGATTCCCGCTGCCCCCAGGCAGGGAACCAGAGGTCCCTGGGGCTGCAGCTGCAAAAGTCCAAGGACCCTGTGAGTTTCCTCAGAGAAGCTGACGCTGAGGTTTGCACCTTGAGAGAAGACCATGGCCTGCTGAGGCATGAGTTTGTGGGTCGGCTACTGAGAGAGCCCAGGAAGGTTGCGCACAGGCCTCTCGAGCCGGCTGCTCAGCACTGGCAGGGGTGGCACGGGAAGGGACAGCCCGAGGCTTGGCCCAATCTACAAGAACCAAATCCTGGGCTCAGCGAGGGCAAACTGCACCCCACACACGCGGTCCCACACGTGCCCCACTGCCCCTCCGGCTCTCTGCACCGCACTTCAGAAACAGACTCGGGGCAAGCTTAAGAAGCAACGGCCACTCCTGCACCCGGAAAAGAATGTTGAGCCTCCCCAGGCCCCCAAAAATAAGCGAGAAAATAACACACAGTGCCCTCGGGTGCTGGAGCAGAAAGGGGGCGCAAGGCGAGCCCAGGAAGGGGGGTATATAAAAACACTGCCGCAACCCTCGTCCCCACCCTGCAACTAACTGCCTTGGGTTCTCACAGCTGGTCCCGAGGGGCCCAGCTGCTGGGAGTGGGGCTGGGGAACACGGCGGCACCAGCGCCTCCCGCTGGCAGGGAGCCGCTGCCCCAGTGCTCTCGGCTTTGTGCCTTTGTGCCTTTTCTAGGGATACAGACCTGGAGGCCTCAGCATCGAAGTCCCTGCTTCCAGCATCTTCTCTGGGCTGGTGGAACAAAGCCCCAGCCCAAGCCAGAGTCTGGGCACAAAGAGGGGGCCCGGGGTTCTGTTTCCTAGCAACCAGCTTCTCTGCTTGGCCTCTGTCCCTGTCGCTGCTGGGCGCCTGCCTTGGGAAAGGGGTGCTGAAGGTGGGGGCATTGCCGCCTGCTGCAGGCGGCCCCCGGCCAGGGACAGGTCTTGCCCAGCCAGGCCCCGAGAGAAACATGAATTGAGCTGCAGCCCTTTGACTTTCTGTCTCTGGGTCAAAACTTAGCAAAAAGTCTAAAAGCCAATGAGTTCACGCGTCACCATTTGAGAAGGCAGGGGAGGTACATGGTGGATGGCGCATGGGCCTTACTCAAGGCGCTACACTCAGGGGACCACACATGGTGCTGGCGTAGCACCAGGCTCTGTGCGTAAGCCTGAAATCTCTCCAGTCCCCCGAAGATGCTTTTGAAAAGTACCCATGAGAAAAATCTCAAAGACAAGGCTTGCCGACGAAGGATCAAAACCTCCCGTGGACACCAGAAACTGTGGGTCACTACTGGGAGCCCTGGGGACACCTGAGCAGACATGGGTGGATATCCTCCCATGGGGCAGCTGCCCCAAGGCCACTTCCAGCCTCTGGAAGCCCAGGGGCTCACCCTGCCCCAGGAACCCACGCTGCTGGGAGCGGCTGGAGTCACCTTGCCAGAACCCGCGGACCTAAGTGGGGTTCTGTCTCTGATTTGGGGGTCTGCTTCCAGGGTGCAGCTGTAGGGATGACAGATTCTCCCCCTCTTACCCCTCCGTGGTCACCCAGAGCACTTCCCTCCTGCACCCCCCATCTGCCTCAGACTCCCCTCCATGGGGATGCCTGGCGCCCAACCCTGTGACAAATATGCCCTGGGCTCCTGGGTGCCACCTCCCAGTGTCAAGGGACTGACAGCCGCTTCCTTCCTCTCCCAGTGGAGGGTGGGGAGAGCTGCTTGCACCAGGGCTGGGGTTGGAGACCTCCTCCTGCAGCTCCCAGCTCCTGGGGCTCCGGTGCTCTGCTGCGACCCCAGGCTGGGTTCCCAACCCTACCAGGGCTTCAGTGCTATCTGCAGGGTCCTGGTCCCAAGGAGGTGCATTCGGAGACCCCAAATGGGCATGTTTGGGCGTCACAAGTAGTGACCCCCAAGGCAGCAGCCTGGGCCTCCACTGCTATGGCAAGTGCGGGGTGGGGGGAGGTCGAGGCTTCTCCCCAACGCCGACTCCCCCGCACAGGCTGCCTCATGCTCAAAGGGGGGGTCTCACCCCCAGGTCTGAACGCGGCGCACAAAGGGTAGCAAGAGCCGAGAGAGTCCCCCTCCTGCGGGCTACGAGCCCCCGACTCATGGGTCAAGGAGACTGTGGAGAGGCGCAGTGCGTGCTGAATGACAGCGCCCCGCTGTCCCCTCTGTTGCACCTGCAGCCGGAGGCTGAGTCCCCGTGTGTTGTCCTGCTATTAGACCCTTGCGGCCTCAGTACCAAGCTGTGCCGGACACAAGGGGAGCTGGGAGGGGCTGGGGGCTCTGGCTTTGCTGCCTGCAAACGTGGTGCCTGGGAGTCACGGGAACTGGGTGAGCCTCGGAGCAGCGCTGCAGGGAAGCCGCCCCACGCCTGCACCGGGGATGAGGGCTAGGAGGTTCCCCTGTGGCTGGCACCCCAGGCCGCCGTGGGTGGGATCCTCGCCACCCAGAAGATGCAAAGCGGCTGTTTTATTGCTCAGACTTACTGACTTGGTGAGACTGGGCCGGGGGCGCCGAGTCCTGCCATCCGCAGGCGCTACCCTGGGACTGCTGCATCCTAGGTCGGGTCCTCAGAGCTCAGTGTCGTGCGCGGAGCCACGCACGCATGCACGCATGCATGCACGTACAAACACACGGATGCACGCATGCACAAGTGTATAGACGTAAGGACGCACGGACGCACTTACACACAGATGCATGGACGCACGCATGCATGAATGTACAGACGCACGGACGCACAGACGCACGGACGCACGCATGCACGGACATATGGATGCCCGGACAAAGGGACGCACGGACGCACGCATGCACGCACACATGAAGCTCGCATGCACGGGCACACAGATGCACGAACACGTGGGGATGTACAGAAGCCAGGCACGTGCACCACACAAGGTCGCTTGTACTGCGTGTCACACGCATTCGCCACACACACACACACACACACACACACACACACACACTCAAGACGTCCTGCACGTGCTGTCTGTGCGCTAGGTGAACTGAACCCAAATCAGAGCCCAGAGCCGCGCACGCTGGTGGTGGCAGCTCGGAGAGCGACAGTGTGGAGCGGCCACTAGCCAAGGGCAGTGGAGCAGCACGTCAACCTGCCTGGTGGCCCAGGGGACCCGTTTCCCAAACAGCACAGGGCTGCAAGGTCTGGTGGGGCCAGAGTCAACAGTTTCCCAAAACGGTGGCTGCCACGGGCCCCCAGTCCAGGGGGCGCACTTGGAACCATGGGAGTAGTAGGTGGGGGTCTAAGCGTCTCTCTGCCCCCTCAAAGAAGGCGGTTTCCAGGGAGTGCAGATTGATTTCTCTTCTGAAAAGGGGGGCTGGAGGCGGCTGAGTCTGGGAACTTCGGAGCTAGAAGTTTCTGGGTGGGCACCACAGCCTCCTGCTACCTCCTTCCCTCTGAGCCTGTTGTCCTCACCCCATGTCTGGCGGTGTGCCGTGGCCGCCCCTAAGCAGGTAAACCACGACTTACACGGCCTCTCAAGCCCACAGCCTGGCTGGTGAGACAGAACTGCGTGTGAATTCCGATGTGCCAGGAACATTGTGCTGCTCCCCCAAAGGACCCCCTTCCTCCCCGCCCTGGCATCCACACGCGCCTGCACTCGAAGCAGATGGAGCGTCCCTCCACTAGCCCCAGCCCTGATGCTGAGCAGGCCAGCCCATAAAAACATTCCTCTGGCCCACACCGTGACGCCAAATTATGAAATGGGGCCAGGCTGCCCTGCTGAATGGCAGCAGGAGCGAGGAGCTTGGGCAGCTGGTGCCCGTGGACATTGCCTGGTGCCCAGAAGCCCCAGTGCTTTCTACCCATTGGCTTATTCAAAGCCTCTGAGTCCCGGGAAGCAAAGCGGAAGCTGTGGTCATGTCTCTGTCCCAGCTCGGGTGGCAGTGGCATCTGAGGCCGGGGCCTGGCAGCTCCTGGGGAGGTGGCGCCCACTTGGGCTCTGCCCTTAATTGCACAGCTGGGAGTGATCCAACAAGTTCAGTGGCATACTGGGCCACAGACCCCCCCTTGGCCTTGGAAGATGCCATAGGAGGGAGGTCAGGAGACAGTCGTTGTGTCTAGAGCCAGTGCCCAGGGCAGAGACCTAGGGTTGCAAACACCAGTTAGTGGGTCTGGCCCCACCGGAAGTGGGTTGCCGAGGCTCAGAAACTCCTGGCAAGTAAGTCACCTGAAGGAGGGGAGCCAGCCCAGTTGCGGGCCCTATGCCAGGAGCTGGGTGCCATGGAAACCTGAGACCCTCCATCTTGGTCTCCTGTGTGGCTCCAATGTGGGGCACCTGTGTGGAGGTGAGACCCTGGGTCTTATTCCTTGTGCCACATCCCCTCACACCCCTCCACACGCGTGGCTGGTGGCTCCAGAGCACTGCTGGGTGTGGCCCTCGCAATAGAAGTTCGTCTTTGAAGCCAGTGCACAACTGCTTGTCCCCCTCAGAGGAACTCTCAGGCCCCTCAGGGACAGCAGCCATTAAAGGACACTGAGTGCCCCTGCCCATGGCTGGGTAAGTCCCCAGATGGGGCTTCCTGCTGGACCTGCAGCCTTGCCCCTGCTCAGCAGTGCATGGGTTTGGAGCCCAGACTGGAAATCAGCCCCAGGCCACAACAGCCCACCGGTGAAACCCCAGCCATGACCAAGGGCCCAGAATGCCCTGCAATGTGCCCCCTCTGCTGTTTCCATGTCTCCAGGAGCCGAGATGCCCCTGGAGCCAGCCCACCCCAAGTCCTGTCTCTCTATTCACTCCTTTTGCTCACCTATTTGCTTTCTGCCCAAATCGAGGTGGGCACAGAGACTGCAGGAGGGCGGAACACGGCTGTGGTGCCCACGTGGCTGCCAAGATCAGCCCGGGGAGGGTGTGCGGAGAGCAGCCTTCAGACCCCATAAGGGAAGAAGCCGCAGCAAGCTCTCCCAGCACAGCCCTCTCCCCTCAGCCCGGGCAGGTCCGCTCAGGAGAGGGACCAGCACTCTCGTGGGTTTGGGTCAGGACATGCCTGTGGTGTCTGCCTGGCCTGCTGTTCCCCGCAGAGAGACAGGCCAACCAAGAGTGCTGGAAAGAAGCTGGCACACTCTGAGAAGAACGAACCCGGCGTGGGAGCGATGTCGCCGCCGTCATCACAGGGTCACAGGTGAGGGGCTGAGTGAGCCCAGGCTGGGGGACCACACCTGGGAGCTGAAAAGTCTGGGTTCTGAGAGGATGCTGGGTCCAGGAGAGTCCAGCCACAGTGGCAGAGGGCCACATGAACAGGCCACATGGCACCCAGGAACATACAGGGCTCAGGTGCCACTGTGGAGGCCTCTGATGTCTGGAGCAGGGCCGGGGAGGGGGGCTGCCGGACAGCCACATCTCCCAGGGCTCCCCTTGATCCTCAACGACCCCTACACCTTTGCGACGCCGGTGGCACTGCCACAGGTCAGGCCGGCACCCTCCGCCCCTCCACCACGTGCTTCTCCTTTCTGTGGCTCTGCTCCTCAGCCGTGTCCCCCTTGTACAAACATCGCCTCTTTCCCAACCCTGCAGAAGCGATAAAACAGGGGAGGTTTAATTAAAGGGCAGGAGCTCCAGAGAAGCCGGGGCGCTACACCCTTCCCGCTGCACACGCATCACTGGGCCATTACTCAATCCTTCCGGGGGCCTAAGCCAGAAGGGTTTTCTCCGCATCTTCGCGGGCATGCACCCCAGAGCTGGGAAAATGTTTGGGGCGGAAGACGGGCACCGAGGCGCGCTCTGCCCAGCCCCGTGCTGCTGTGGCCCTTGGGAGAGCGCCGGGCCGAGACCCCTGCAGACGTGCCCAGGAGCAGCACTGCAGGAGCCCAGGTCTGGAGTGGGCAGGGACAGGCCGGCAGAACCAGGAAAACCTGTTCCCGGGTGGAGAAGCCAGGCCTGCTGGGCGGGGACCTCAGGAAGGCTGCAGTGCTCTCCACCAGGTACTTCCGTGGGGGGAACCTGGAAGGTCTCTTCCTCACGTGGTGATGTGCTTAATGGTGCGAGATGGGGTGAGTGACTCTCGCCTGTAAAACGAGCACCCGTGGGGGACCCTGGGGCCTTGCGTTGCCTGTGTCAGCATTGGCCCTGGCACTGCACACGGCACCCTGAGACCGCCAGGAGTGACCCTGTGCGCCACTGGGTATGGCCACCTCAGTTGGCTATGTTGTAAATTACTTTTTAATAAAAAAAATAACAAAAATACCTTATGTGAAATTCGCTTCTGAATTGATGTTCTTGAGAAAAAGCGGTGTGGTGGTGGGGTGGTGGTGAGGGGGGTCAGGAAACTGGGCTTCCGAGGACCCCTTTGGGCAAGCCTCAGCCAAACAGCCGTGCAGGTCTGTGTTTGTATGCCACAGCTCGAGGGCTGTGCCCAGCGATGCGGAGGGGACTGACCCAGTGCTCTCCGTCCAAGCACAGTCCTGCAGCAGGATCCCCGGCTCAGGTCTCCCTCTGGGTTCCCTGGGGGCCCCAGCTGGTCTTGGAGAAAGGATGAGCCTTTCCAGCTGGGGGTTTCAGACTCAGAAACCCCCACCCCTAACTCGCCCCAGGGCACTTGCTGGAGTCAAACCAGGTTCCCAGAGGTGGGCTGGGGGAGGGGTGTGTGAGGTGGGGACCAGGAAGAACATCAAAAGGAAAAAATGAAGGTCCCAAGGACAGAGGAGGCAGAGGGGCAGCAGGAGGGCTCAGGGCTCAGTGCTCAGAGGCAGCTTCCTATCCTCAGTCCCAGGGGAGGGAGGCCTCTTGGGTGCAAAGCTGAGCAGGCTGTCCCATACCCTCCAGTAGACTCTCAGGGGCACAGGGGGATGAAACCACATAGATTTGAGTTCTGTTACCAGCTACAGGTTGGGGCCACTGTAATTCTGCCAATAACACGTGCAGAGGAAGACAAGAAATCGGGAAAGGGGGTGCTGAAGGGAACGAACGTGGTGTACCGCAGGGCAGAGGCAAGGGCAAGGAAGACACTGACGGGGCCCCAGGGACGGGGCAGGACATTAATTTTCTTATGAAGTAGTTTAAGGAAAAGGATGCATTTATCCTGAACTATCTGGATACCTGCTTCATTGCCACTTTTCTTCAAATACTTGTGCTTTATCTTCATAGGTTCTTGTTTTGCTTCTTTTTGGTTTCGGACCACACCTGGCAGTGCTCAAGATTTGATCCTGGATCTTCTCTCAGGGATCACTTTTGGGGGATCT
Source organism: Sorex palustris (assembly GCA_028565675.1). Classification (NCBI taxonomy): domain Eukaryota; kingdom Metazoa; phylum Chordata; class Mammalia; order Eulipotyphla; family Soricidae; genus Sorex; species Sorex palustris. The sequence continues at coordinate 9,424 of JAOXYA010033996.1, forward strand.
TACGGGGTGACGAGGATCAAACCAGGTGGACCAGGTGCAAGGCAGGAGCCCAGCCAGCTGTTCCATTTTTCCAGCCCTAGCTTCGTGAGTTTTAATTGAGTTCACTTCCTAAAAGTTTGTGTAAGAGACAAACTTCAGTTAAAAACAAACAATTTGGACTGCCCTTCAGGCACAGCGGCCAATTGGCCCTTTCTCTTCTTGCAGGGGACAAACATTCTAAATGCACTGGTGACACCATCCTCTTAAGGAGGAGGAGACATCTTGGCCAGCCAGAATGACCAAAGTCTGACCGGGGTCCCCCAATAAGACTTGCTTCTAAAGAGGAGCACCACTGGCTTCTCCCTCCCAGTCACACCCTGTCCTCTGGGCCGGCTCCTGGTGGGCGGCTGAGGGGCCCTGCAGGGCCAGATGCTGTGCTGGGCCCAAGCATGGGTCAAATGCATGAGGGCAAATGCCCACCAGCTGAACTCTCTTGGCGCCTCAGCTCTTGGGAAACAGGGTTTTGCCCAAGTTGTTTCTGGTTAGCTGGGCGAGCAACATGGAGCGTTTTCTTTTGCACAGTCGGGGTATTCCCAACACCACCTCACGTTATACGTAATGATTTATCGCAAGATCAGTAGGAACCCTCCTGAATTCTGCCTCATTCTTTTGCATCAGCAGGAAGGGTGGGCCATCAAGAACCCCCGTGGCCGCTGACTTTGCTGAAGGCACCTCCTTGTGGCTACCATCCCCTGCGGCTTTGGGTGCACGGACAGGGGTGACTGCGGTCTGAGAGCACAGATACAGGTCCCACAGGCACAGGGAGAGAAGGCCGCGTGCCTCAGCTGCCAACCAATGCCGCTGCGCAAGGCCCTGCCCCAGGATACTGTCTTTTTTGCACAGGAAGTGGGTGACCAGGAATTGGGCTCTGGACTCTGGAGAACGGAGCCCTCTGCCCAACGCCTCCTGCGATCACCCCCAGGCCACCCGAGGTTCCGGTGGGGAGCCCGCTGGAGAATCCCCTGTAAGGGAGACGCCCTGTGCACCTGTGAGGGGAACTGAGGCTGCTCCTTTGAAGACAGGGAGACGGGGCACTGAGCCCCTCTAAGGAATAAGGGGGCGTCCTTGGGGAGGAAGGATTGTGGGGCTCCGAGATGGGGGTGGGGCTGAAGATTCTGGGACAGGAGGCTGGGGTGATGGCCTGTGGGGAAGGTGGACAATGGAGCTGGCCTCGGCCGCGAGGATGTTCAGGCCACAAATAGGGTCCCAGGTTTTCCCTCTTCCCAGAACCAGAGCAGGAGAAGCAACACATTCTCTCTGACACCAGCCGGGTCCTCCCCACCCACCTCCCCACCCAGGGGGCAAAATTCAGTCTTAGGAAGAGGAAGAAAGAGCTGGGGGGGGGGGTCTGGGAGAGGGGACTCAGGGAGGAGGGCAGGTGGGCTGGGTGGAGACTGACCAGCGCTGGGAGCTCTAAGGACAGGCGCTGGGGTCGAAGGCTGTCCACAGAAGATGTTGGAGAGGCACGTGGACAGCACGTGCGGGTCCATCATCCATGGCCCTAGCGCAGCATTTGCACTGCTGTGCAGTGGTTTCCTCTGAGTGTTTCTCACGAGACGGGGTAACAGCTGAGATCATGCAAAGGCATCGCCTCTCGTGTGGCGAGGACAGGGGTGGCCTGAGAAGCCCCTCAGCAGCTGGCCAGTCGCCAAGATCAAGCAAGTTTTCTGGCCAGCTCCGCCTGCAGGCTCACACCTGGCGCCAGGGGGCGCTGGCATCACTGGGCACCGGTGGTGCTCAGGCAATTCTGACTGGGCCCCAGGAAACAGCACGCCTAGCGCCTCGATCGGCACCTCCAGCGGCCTCAGGCAGCCGGACAGGAGGCACACGCCCGTTTTGACTGGAAACGCACAGTGGGAAGCAGCGTTGTCAGATCCCGCCTGAAGCTTCACCTGCAGAGAGCAAACCTGAAGGGTCTGTCCTTCCATCAGAGCCCTCAGGGGCCCGGAGACTCCTGACACTGTGTAGCGTTAAGAGATCTATTTTTACCTGCACTATTTTTTTTTTATCCTGTAGAAAGGAGCTCCGCTTTCACCAAATTATCCAAGGCTTTGAGAGTCCCCCGAAGGGTGGGAATCGCCGTTGACAGCTGCACGGAAAGCTTCACTGCTGTCTCCTACAGACTGGCAGGACCTGCAGGGACCGGAGATGCCCCTTGGCTTAAATCTCACAGCAACGACCTTTGGAGTCGCGTTATAAGAACACGAACAAACCAATCTTTACAGAGGAATTGGATGGAAATAGAATGGGCTGGTTGAAACACATCTGTGCGAGGGACACTTTCTCTCGGTCCCTTCAGCCTCTCTCCATCCACAGCAGCTTCTAGAACTTGGGCTAAGCCAGCAGGGGCAGAGGACCCGCTGTGTGTGAGGCTTGGGAGGGAGAAGCAATGACACATACCAAGGTCACATGTTCACTGCAAAGCTGGGGGTAGGGGAGGGGCAACAGTTTGCTTGTTTGGTTTCTCGGTTTTGGGGCCACACAGGTGGTGCTTAGGGGCTATTCTTGGTTCTGTGCCCAGACTCGGCAGTGCTCATGGGAGACCATACATGGTGCTGGAGATTCAACCTGGGGTCAGCGGGACACAAGGCAAGTGCTGTAGCCCTTGGACTCTCCCCAGCAGGATTCTCTCTGAGCTGCAGGGGAGAGGCTGGAGCGACAGTACAACAGATAGGGCGCTCGCTTGCATGAAGCCGACCTGGGTTCCACCTGGCACCCCAGATGGTCTCCCCAAGCCATTCTGTTTATCCAGGAGAGCTGGAGAGTCAAGGAGAGCTCGTCCTTGATGGCAGGTGCTTTGGCTGTGACACTGGTTCGATCTCTGGCAATGCATAGGGCCCTCGGAGGAGACCCAGGCTGCATTCTCTGGTCTTGTCTGGTCTTCACACACCACTGTGACTTCCGGTTAATAAGCAGGAAGAAATCTCTTAGCACTGTCGGGTATGGTGAAAACCAACCAACCAACTCAAAACACATACACACACACACACACACACTAGTTTTTAAAAAGTCCTAACGTAGCACATATGCTGCCCAAACCCAAGTGCTGCTTGCACCTGTGTGGCCGAGCACATGTGACACCTGAGCACATGTGGTGCCCACATATCCCCTCTTGAGATGTGGACTTTCATGTTTGATGTGGGCCTTCATGCTTTCCTGTGTAATGCTGGGGTGTGTGTAGGTGCTTTCTCCATCCTTGGAGAAGCCCACATTCTCTCTTGAGCATGATACTCTCCACTGTCTCCCACTTGCTCTCCCTCCTTCCCTTCACAGTCTCCAAATAAAATGTTTTACTTAAAAAAAAAAAGAGGCCTCTGGCCAGTCAGATTTGGGCCCTTAGTAATGAGACACGGGGGGCCTCATGGGATGGGGTTGGAGCCGGCCCTTTCCTCCCTGTCCCAATG
>JAOXYA010034020.1:0-12864 GCA_028565675.1 Sorex palustris
TCTCTCTCTCTCTCTCTCTCTCTCTCTCTCTCTCTCTCTCTCTCTCTCTCTCTCTCTCTCTCTCTCTCTCCTATCCTGCATAACATGTCTTGCACATATAACAGTGTCCCTGGAAAGTTCTGGGCTAGGCCAGCAGCTACTCAGCCAGTATCCCTGCCGCTTTCCCAAGAGAGCATTACACGGGATCTGTGGTGGACTCCCCACCCCGTCCATGGGAACACAACCTGTCCTCCGGGGCAAGATGAAACGCAATCAGCAGTTTTCACTGCCTCTCTCATCACAAGCGCTCTTAGGGGATGCTAAGTGTTCTGCTGGCTCGTTGTTCTGTTGTTGTTCCTGTCCACCAGGACTGTGTGGATGAAGACAGCGATGAGAACCCAGCACTCTCCCGGGCACCCCCTGGCAGCAGCAGTGCGACTGTGAAGGGCCCAGAGCTCAGCTAGAAGTGGGAAGGGCCAAACCCCAGGCCGCTCACAACGTCTGCACAGAGCGATCATTTTCCTCTTGCCTGAGATGAAGAAAACTGGAACAAATTCATCTTGTGGGCCGTGAACCTTTGCCTTCCTGGCAGGCTGAAAATTCAGTGATTAGTTACTGCTAAAGTTCAAAGTGCATCCATCAACAGATCATATATTTCTGCTTCCCATTTGTCATTTAAGATGCCAAGAACCTCTCAAAAGCTAAGCAGGGTGAGAATAGGGGTCTGGTCTCCTGCCTTCTGGCCGTTTTCACCGCAGGCACTGCATACAGCACGAACTCATCGCTACAAGAACCTTGTGTCTCCACAACACCTGGTGGTCTTGTTCTCCATCTGTATGTGTATGTGTGTGGGGAGGGGGTTGTTGGGGGGCAGCTATGATAAATATCTCCTGGGAATATCCCACCAGTTACTGAGAGACTGCATGGAAACTGTTTAGCACAAGGCCTGCGACTTCATCCCCTCCTAGTTAACTGTTGGTAGACGTCTAGGAAAGCGAGGATTATCACCTTGCAGTTGTTTTTTGGTTTTTCGTTTTAGTTTCTTCCCGCCAGACAGAGAGCACCTCACATTTTTTTCTGCCTTTGCACACTAACAAATAGAAGGAAAATTCCACCTGGAAAAATATGCTTCGATGCCAAGAAACAGCGCTGCCTAATAGCGTTTAATGATGCCCATATGAACGACCAGACTGCGGGTTATGTAAACTCTGCTAATTTATTAGAGAGGTAGCAGCAGATAAGGGATTGAGACTGATTCGTTCATGTCTGGGACAAGGGGGAAAAGGCCATAATTTTCAAGTCTAACCATGTCAAACCCTGACGGGTAAATGGGCGAACCTAATGATAATCTCTACAAAATAGCAGCAAACAGTGAGCAGGAGAGAAAGGGCGTGGGTGAGCACTGGGCAGCTCCCTCATGGGACTGCCAAGTTACCGGGCCTGAGTGGAAACTTTCCTGCATACCAGCCCAGTCCTGGCCTCCACACGGTTCCCCCGAAGGTGTGCTGGACACAGTGACCCCATCAAATCATCCAACTAAAAGAAGAGAGAGAGAAAGAGACAGAGAGATAGAGAGACAGACAGATTAGAGACAGAGACAGAGAGACAGAGAAACAGAGAGAAAGACACACAGAGAGAGAGAGAGAGAGAGAGAGAGAGAGAGGGAGAAGAACTGGCTCACAGGGTTTGATGCAGGAGGCTCAATTTTAATCAACAACATGGCATGGTCTCAAAAGAAATACCAGGAGTGACCTCTGAGCTGGAATAACATTAGAACACTGTTGGGGAAACCCCAGAACCAGAAACAAATGTTTAAAATGCACAAATCCTCCAACTACACATTTTATTCCCCCAACACACAGGTGTTTATATCTGTCGTAGAAGGAAGAAGGGGAGGGACATCTACTGACTGGTAATAAAATATTTGAGAGATCGACTATTATTTAACAGCAAGTAACAGAAAACCCAATATCTGTGGTCTTCAAAAGAAAGGGTTCCTTTTCTCAAACTAATAATCAGCTTTTCATGTTGGCTCAGTAGGTCAGTATCACCAAGTCTTCCTTCTTCACGTCTTTCCTCACAGTTACAAGATAGCTACCATAACTCCAGCCATTACATTTTGCTCAAGACTGGGAGAGGAAAAGACCATGGTGGCTTCATCCATCCCCTTTGATCAGAAGAGAAGCATTCCCAGAGACCCACAGCTGGAGTGTGCTTTTATCTACTGGAACTCTTGTCTCTCTGTGACAAGGACAACCTCACTATGATGAGAGAGTCTGGAAGAGCCCAGAAGGGGGCCTTAGGCTTCCTCAAAAGCTACCACAGTTCCACAGGCAAGGAAATGGGAATAAGGACGGGGTCACTAACTAGCGTAGCACTGTAACACTGTCCTCTCATTGTTCATCGAGATGCTAGAGTGGGCACCCCTAACGTCTCCATGGTGAAACTTGTTGTTGCTGTTTTTGGCATATCAAATACGCAACCGAGAGCTTGTCAGGCTCTGCCATGTGGGCGGGGTACTCTGGGTAGCTTGCCGGGCTCTCCAAGAGGGAAAGAGGAATCGAACCCAGGTCGGCCACATGCAAGGCAAATGCCCTACCCGCCGTGCTGTCGCTCCAGCTAACTAGCATATCCCCCTTAAACTTTAATATCCGCTTTCACCAGCAGCACAGTTATGTTCATTGTACAGCCGCCCACACTGAAGATGAATCGGGGTGGTCCAGAAGTGCAAGGGCACTGTCTGTTCAAGCACAGCAATCTGTCCATCCAATTCTCCGATGCCAGAGTCTCCGTGCTCTTGCCCATTACCGTGCCCACTGCCAGGGGCCCTTGATTTTTAGCCAAGACTAGAAAAGTGCATAGAAAGCGTGGCCTCAATCTTAGAGTCACTCTGTCTGCAAACTGAAAATGCCAAGTTGTGTGGGATGAGGAGGGGATGAGGAGAAAGTAAAATGAAGGAAGAGTTAAGAAGTGAGATTGGGGGGTTGCACACATTCCCCCAACCCTGTTTTATGTTTCCTATTTAGAAAAGCTTTATTTGCTTGGGCCGGAGCGATAGCACAGTGGTAGGACATTTGCCTTGCCTGCAGCCAGCCCGGACAAGCCAGGTTCGATTCCTCCACCCCTCTCAGAGAGCCCGGCAAGCTACTGAGAGTATCTCACCCACAAGGCAAAGCCTGGCAAGCTACCCGTGATGTGTTTAATATGCCAAACACAGTAACAACAAGTCTCACAAAAGAGACATCACTGGGCCCGCTCGAGCAAATCGGTGAACAACGGGAGGACAGTGTTTGTTTTGTTTTGTTTCATTTGGAAAAGCACAACTTGAAGAATAATCATTCTCTGGGACTCATCCACCTATGGAGGAGCTCGGTTTCCACCTCACCATGCCCATTGCACTATTTATTTGGCCAGACCTCCTGCTACCTTGGGGTCCCTATCTTGTTCAGGAAGCACAGTAGACTTTACTGCTGGGTGGAGGGCAATATTTGGAAAACTCAAACTTTTGGCAAAGAAGGTGGAGAAAGACAACATTTTTCATAGCTCATCCATGCTAAACAGGTACGTTTCCACAGAACTTAGAGAAGACAGATGCCTTCTTAGACTGTGCGGGCCCAGAGACACATCGCACACTCTCAAGTAGTTGCAACATTTAATAAAATGGAAGCTAATTTTCCCAGGTGAAGATGAACATGGGAGAGGAAACGGTGAGACCTCTCCATTGACAGATGTTCCTATCATTTGGGAATTAGAAAGCATATCAAGCAGCGGCTGGCACTTGGAATCTGGTTTCTGAAGAGGGAAGAGAAAATGATCAAAGAAAATATCATAGAAAACTCCACAGGGAAAAGAGTATGCGAGGTTGGTCAAGGAGGGAAAGTGGTCATTTACCATAGAAGAATCACAAGATTTCAGAGTTGAAAAATTCTAAACCTTATCTGGTCCAAAAGATTCCTTTGCACTCAACCTCCAACAACATGTTAGTGATCTCTCATAGTAGGGCTTAATGGCCCCTGGGTGAAATACATCAATCTTGACCCTCTTTCCTCTAAGGATACTTTTTTGGTAGCATTTTCAGTATTGTTTTTTATAACAAACAATACAAAATATATTGTTTTGGTTCTGCTTTGGGGCAAGGATTGGGATCCAGGATGGAAACATCTGAAATATGGTGGTGAGAAGGTGTAATGGTGGTGGGATTGGTGTTTGAATATTAAATGTAATGAAATATTGTGAACTACATTAAAAAATAAAAATATTATTAAAAAAACTCTTTTATAAGTGCCCAAACCAAGATTATAAGACTCTACTAAGATTTTAGAGTGAAAACTCATACCAGAGCCAAGAACAAAACCCCCAGTTCTCGAAGATTTAAGTCCCTGGCAGACAATGAATGAAAGAAGGAAATGGGTGCCAGAAGGGGCCTGAAAACAGGAAGTCACAGGATTTCCTGGAAGCAAACAGAGTGATGGGGAAGAGAAAGAAAAATTAAGAAGAGTCAGTTTTGAATTGCTTAATAATACAGACACATGTCCAGAAATATGTCGTGAGGCAACTTCATCACTGTGAAAAGTCAGCATGTGTAATCACCAAGAAGGCACCACAAACATGGCCCGATGACCAGTATATACATCACCCATTGTTGATGGAAACATTGCTACACAATTCCGGATGTACATCAAGAAGGTACGATTGTCCTTATTTTCGTACAGCCAACATAGGAGCACTGAAATATTGAAAACAAAAAATCAACAAAAAGGAAAACATGGACAGCACCTCCAGAATAGAATGGATGGAACTAACACCCCACTTCTCGCAATAGATATTTGAAGCAGAAAAATCAGGGCGGAAGCATGAATCTGTAACACGTTGCTTTGGCCATTTGAGATTTCTGTGGTGTGGTCCTCTTGCTGTAAGGAAGGCCGTTGGAAGTTTGATAATGATGAATAGGGGTTTCCCAGGACACCACAGGGGCCCCTGAGCATTACCAGTCCTGGTGCTCCCCGAAGCACCTCTTCAAGGCCCCAGCATTGCCAGCCTGTTTCAAGGCACTGCAGAGACTGAACAGAATTTTATCGTATCCTGAGACCCTTCTATTGAACCACTAGCCCACCTGGCTGTGAATTGCTGGGAGGGCCTCCAGACCTATGCACTGCTTAGGAGAACTCCTCCAAAGAAACCCTGGAGCCTGACAGGATCATTTGCTTCCACAATTCTTGCTCTTTCTGGAGGCGATGACAGAGGAAGAGAGTGCCAGCCGGTGGTTTGGTGAAGTCTCCCACTCCCCTCTTGCCCTCCCTCGCTCTCTCTCTCTCGCCTGCAGATCACAGCCGTCATTCCTGTGGCACCTGACCACAACTTCGCCTCTTCCCGAGCCCCAGAGACCAGCAGCACCAGCAGAACTGAGGTTGCTAAGATGCCAGACGGCCCGTCCGGACTTGGCCCTGTGGTCTCAGGCATTTGGTAGTTTCCAGCGAGGTCACAGCCCACTTGGTCAGGCCACTGCCCCTCCCAGCCGTGTCATGTCTGGAACCGACCACCAGCGTGGAGGCCTGCGGGCCACCGTGTAAACTCCCGGCCAGCCAGACATGAGCCCCTGGTCGCCCCGCCCCAGCCATGCCACATACGTAGCCTCTTCTGCATGGCCAGCTCTGGCCAGTGCTCTGGTAGGAGGTAGACCAGTGTTTGCCTGACAAAGCTGTCTTGCCTTCTTGGACAAGATCATCTCTTCACCAGCAGCAGTGCATACCATAAGCAACAGATCCCTATCACTTTAGGAAAATACCTTGTTGCTCAATAATGACTATTTTTGTCTTTGTGTTTATTTGCATTCATTTATTGTTAAATACTTCCCCACACCCAGGAGAACTGCTTGTTAATGATGCTTTTTTGTTTGTTTGGGGCCCACACGTTGTGGTGCTCAGGTATCACTCCTGCTATTGTCTACTGTTGAGGGAGCCCTCTGCGACGCCAGGGACCAAATTGGGGTCTGCAGCACGCACGGCCTGTGCTATCCCCCTGTGCCTTATCTCCAGCCCACGTTCTTGTGTGAGCTTTCTGCAACTTACATTAGGAAGAGAACTGCCAAACTTACTGTCTATTGATCCCCTTTTTAGCAGGAAGGAGTTAGGCCAATAAGGATTGAGAGATTTAATCATGGCCAGGTGCTCAACCATAGGAACAGAGGGTTCTTGAAGATTACTGGAAAATTTGGGGTGGAGGGGGAGCCTTCCAGAAGATTCTCAAAGCTTCTGGGTGGCCCCACTCAGGGTCTGGACTTCTCATGTCCTCCTTGAAACTCAGTTTTGCCCAGCCCCCCTGGGACAGGTCGTTGGGTGTGGTCAGCTCTGAACCACTTTCAGTGCTCACACGTGTCCTCAGGAATCTCATCCAGAGAAATGTTGTGGGAGGAAAAAAAGTGAGGGAGAGACGACCCAGCAGGTGGAGAGACCAAGAAGGGCAGGACGGGAACCAAGAATCATGACCTGGATCCAAGAACCATATCCCTGTAGGTCAGAATGCGAGTTCATGCACCCACCCTCGGGGAGAAGCGCCCAACCGCCCCCACTTAATATTTGCTTTTGGGTTCTTACACATTCAGGTTTGTTTTTCTTCGCTCTGAGCTTGCTGGCTTTCCTTTTTCTTGTGTTGTTGTTTATTGAGGGGCTCCCAAGTGGTGCTCAGGGACCCACTGAGAGAGCCAGAGGATGGAGTGCTGCCTGGTTCTGCCATGCAGACATGGAACCATCGCGCCCAGTGCTCTGCGGATTGGGTAAAGCCGGAACTCTATCCTGTACTACCTCCTTGGGTCTAGGACTCACTCTCCAAGGAGACCTTCATCCCTCTGAAACTGGCAGAAGACGGCCCCCTTCTCCTTCCTGGGAGCAATAGAGGTTTCATGCAACAAGGATACCTCGTGTCCCCAGAAGGGACAGGTCCTGCCACACAGTGTATTCATGCGCCAACGTGACCTCTTAGCAATTAGGGGTCTGGGAGGCGCAAGACACCTCAGCCAGAACTGATTGGTCCATTCTGCATCACCCCAGGCTCCTACATCCAGCCTGAAAACTCACTGACACATCTACCAAAAGTTTACATAAGGAGTTAGTGCAAACCTTTGTTCCAAGACAAGGTAGCACCTTTCTGGAATCTCCTGCATCGTCCCCAGGGAGAACCCTGGGCTTGTGCGAGGGAAGCCAAGATCCTGGGTGGGTCCGTGCCTTTCACTGTGAGATGTGTCAGTCCCAGGGGCCCAGCCCACCTCAGCCTTTTCCTCAGGATTCGCCACAGGCAGCCAAGAAAGAGTGAGGCAGCTGCTCTCCTTTCTCCTCATTGGTATTCACAGTCCCACCCCATATAGGTCTCACTCTTTTCTCAGGGAACTGACAGCAGTGACTAGATTCCAGAAACGTCTCCCAGAATGAAAGGGCTCCTGAAGTATCATGCTAAGCGAAATGAGTCAGAAAGAGATGGATAGACATAGAAAGACTGCATTCATCTGGGGGACATAAAGTAACAAAATAGGAGAATAATCCCCAAGAATAGCCGAGATCAGTACCAGGAGGATTACTCCATGGCTTAGAGGCCAGCTGGGCATTCTAGGGGAAATGGCAGCTCAGATAGAGAAGGCAGCACCAAATAAAGGGTGTTTGGAGGATCCTCCCAGGATGGGAGATGCATATTGAAAGTAGACTATGGACCGAACATGATTGCCACTCTGTACCTCTTTTGCAGACCACAACACCCAAAAGGAGAGAGAAAGCAAAAGGGAATGCCCTGCTACAGAGGCAGGGTGGGATGGGGGGTTGAGGAGTGGGAGGGATACTGGATACTAGGATCTATGGTGGTGGAAAATGGCTACTGTTGGAGGGATGGATATTTGATAATTGTATAATTGAAACCCAACCACAAAAATTTGTAAGTCTACAACTGTACCTCATGGTGTTTCACTAATAAAAATATGAAAAAAGAAAAAAAGGTACATGTCATATAAAAGTACATGTAAATGTACATTTTCCTGTTTTCTCATCAGCTCAACCATGTCATATAAAGGTACATAGGCTTCCATGTGTTGTGTGATTTAAAGCTCTATTTTGCTTCTGTGCAAAAATATCAGCATCTATTTCATCAACCTTCCTTCTGGGAAAAATAGATTTTGGTAGCATAAACGTCAATGTTAGTGATCTGAAACTCACAGTTACTTCCGTCAAGAGGAGGCAAGGTCTGGATGACCCTGAGTATTCCAAGTTGTTACTGCCCTAGGAAAATTCATACCTTCTTCCAAGGATTTCTTCATTCTGAACGGTGTACATGATGACATGGACAATTAAACTTATTTTTTCCCTCTCAGATGTAAGCTTTGTCAGTAATAAACAGACAACAAGTTGTAGTCAACTGTCTTCTACCTTGCATGATTCTATGTCTTTCTTCTGATTTCAGTTCAATTGATCCTGATGGATTTCACATACACAACCATATATCATTTTGAGAACTTTATGCTTTCCTTTCTCTGTGGGGAATAAAATATTGCAGCAGATGAGTCGCTGGTAACACAATGATGGATGTTTCATCAAAACCATATCGTCTGCCAAAACACTCAAGAAAGTCTTTCCCCAACACACCAAGGGACATTTAGAATAAATTTTTCCAACAATGGTGTGAGATCACACTATTCTTTCTCAACCAAGACCTAGTAAGTAAAATATTAATGACAAGAAAATGAGGGAATAGAATTTATTTTTTCTAAGGTGAACTTTTTTTGCTTTTTTTGGGTCACACCGAGTGATGTTCAGAGGTTACTCCTGGCTCTGCTCTCAGGAATTACTCCTGGAAGTGGTTGGGGGACAATAGGGGGTGCCGGAGATTGAACCTGGGTCAGATGCGTGCAAGGCAAACACCCTACCCACTGTACTATCGCTTCAGCTACTATTTTTTTTTCAAAGATTATCTATGAAATTGAGTCAACTTAAAGGCCAAAAAATCATTTATTTTTACCATATATATATGTAGAGTAGTAATTCCTGCTGGGAGATAAATAATACCCGAAATATACATTTGCATAGAAAACATTAATTTTCTACCATTATAAAATGAGCATCTTCCTCTATTTGATTAACTGCAAGAGTATCAGGGTTTTTGAGCATTGATTTGTGTACATACTACCTCAGAGAATACGGGGGAGACTGAGCTTCGGTGTCTAGTTTCATAGAACTTTCCATTTACTGGAGGAAACATTGTATCTGAGTTCAAACATTCTGACAATGATTAAAAGTAAGTTCCAAGGAGAGGTTGGGCAGAAAGTTTAAATGTTTATACATGTATGATTAATTTGAGACAGGCAATTGCAAAGGAACATGATCAAGAGATTATTTGAGCTGAACTTTGCAGAGTGCTATGAGCATGAAGGACAGGATGGTGGAGAACACAATATGAATAAATTATTACTGTTGTAAATAGTTTGTTATTGTGCCCTAGACCAGTTTGGATCTAGAGACCATGGAAAACCAAACATAGATTTTTTTTCCTGTTTTTGTTTTATGGCTTAATTAGAAGGGTAACTTTGGTCTGAGAGAAAAATGCTTATTCCAAAATTGATAAAAAATAATTCCTTTATGGACACCCATACACTTACACAATATCAAAAAAGCACATAATATCTAGAGATGGGCTGGAGCGATAGCACAGCAGTAGGGTGTTTGCCTTGCACGAGACCAACCCTCTCAACCCGATTTCGATTCCTTCACCCCTCTTGGAGAGCCTGGCAAACTACCGAGAGTATCTCACCCGCACAGCAAAGCCTGGCAAGCTACCCGTGACGTATTCGATATGCCAAACACAGTAACAAGTCTCACAATGTTGCTGGACCCGCTCAAGCAAATAGATGAACAACGGGAGGACCGTGACTGTGACCGATCATAAAGTATAGTGGGTTGCATGGGCTGAAGCAATAGTACAATGGGTAAGACACTTGTCTTGCACAGGGCTGACCTGCATACAATCCCTGGTATCCTGTACGGATCCTAAGCACCATCAGTAGCAATTTCTGAATGCAGAGTCAGGAAATTACATCTGCGCACTCCCAGATGTAAAACCAAAACAATAGCAAAACAAAACAAAAAAGAATATAGTGGGTGAAAATGTGCACCCAGGAAAGAATAGAATAGCAGGGAAGAGCAAAGTATATAATGAATAGAGATGAAAGCTGCAAATGTGCAGCCTCAGAAAGTGTAGATTAAAACAGTTTAGGGTCCTTTTTATGTAGCAAGCAATGTGGGTTTAAAATAGAGTAGGAAACTCTCAGGACTTTATGGTTAATGGATCCTCCTGATTGAATATGTCAAGTATCCCACCCACTCTCCACTGTTCATATATATATATATATATTTAATGTTACTATGCTTACACACGGCCAACCTGGGTTCAATTCCTCTGCCCCTCTCAAAGAGCCCAGCAAGCTACCGAGAGTATCCCCCCACCCCCCGCCACATGGCAAAGCCTGGCAAGCTCCCCGTGGCATATTCTATATGCCAAAAAAGTAACAACATTGGAGATGCTACTGGTGCCTGATTAAGCAAACTAATGAACAATGGGAGGACAGTGCTACAGTGCTACTATGCTTAGCACCATCCTTAATGTTTCTGTCAATTTAAACAGTGACTATCATGTTAGAAGCCCAGGTGGGGAGTAAAATTGTATTGGAAAAATGGTTCCTTGATGACCCTAAGGCCTGGGCAGTCCCTGGGTGCTTGTTTGTCTCCTAATGTGTTGGTCTCTTTCTCTGTAACTATTCCTACTGGCTTGGTCTGTAGAGCCAATCTGGCAGAAGTCACATGTCAGAGGAAGTATCTGGAAGTTTGAGTTACGGCTGCTGAAGGAGGCCTGTGGAGGCAGATCTTTAAATTGGGAGAGGGGTCCCACATTATACCAATTGATCTGCTCAGTCTGTGCGTTAGCCCCTGTTTCCACAAATGCAGGAGATCTCTTGGTCTTATAATGAACTATCAAGGTCTCCTGGATCTAGAAAAAGAATCCTAAGTTCCCTCTGCTGGAAGAAACAGGTTTGTTGTGTTCTCAGAGAAAAGATTCAGTGAGGATGAAAGTTGCAATCTGAGGTTCCCGCTGCACTGAAAGCCTGGTAACTTCGGGCCTGGAGAGATTGTATAGTGGGTATCTTGCTTGTCATGCATGTGGCCAACCAAGTTCAATCCAAGGCACCACACGTGGTCCTCCAAGCATGACCAAGAATAATTCCCAAGTTTGTTTATTTCTTTTATTAGCACTTTCTTTTTATTGAATCACTGTGAGATGCAGTTAGAAAGCTTTCATGCTTGAGTTTCAGTCATACAATGATTGAACGCCCATCCTCCCACCAGTGCACATTTTCCACCACCAATGTCAACAGTATCCCCCCACCCATGCCACCCCTCTCCCTACCTCTATGGCAGACAATTTCCCTCTTACTCTCTCTTTACTCTGAGGCATTATTGTTTGCAATACAGATACTGAGAGCCCATCAGGTTTGATCCTTTATCTACTTTCAGCACACTTCTCCCCTCCCCGATCCCTCCAACCATCATTAACATAGTGATCCCTTCTCTATCCCTGTTGCCTTCTCCCCCAACTCATGAGGCAGGCTACCAACCATAATTCCCAACTTTGAAGATAGAAGTTATCGCTGAACATTTTCATGTATAACCCCAAAGTAAAACAAAACAAAATAAAAAACATGGTACCTGGAAAAGTGCATGTAGGGTCAGTCCTTCCATGCCTCAAGGCTTTTTGTCTTTGTCGCAGAAAGAATTCAAGGACAAGACAGTATAAGTAATAGAAGAGAGATTATTAAAGAGATAGTACATGCCTCATGTGGGGATGGAGGCACTCAAGGGGGAGTTACCTGGTTTGGGGTCAAGAAGTTTTAAGGAGTGAGCCAAGGAGAAGAATATGCAAACTCAGGTAAGCATGAGAAGCATGATTGGGGTGGGGCTAAAGTTTCACATGTGTGTAAAGACTGCATGCTTATTCATGTGTTGCATGCAACCTTAGCACATAATTATGCAGCAGGTGCAGGGGAGGCATATAAGTTCATATGTTTCTGCAGATTAATGAGGAGAGAGAAGAAATAGGGTCAGGAATCTTTTCACTGAGCCTTTCTCAGCAGCTGGCTCTCTGTCAGGAAGTTGAAACCACCAACTGCTGCTGAGTTGCTCCTGGTTAGCCACCAGCCAATCCTTCTTACTCGCTGAGGTAAATCCCACACTGCCTCAGTTACAGCAGATGTTCTAACTGAACTTTTTTTTAAATTTATTAGTGAATCACGGTGAGGTACAGTTACAGACTTACAGACTTTTATAACTGAACCTTTGTGAGTGGTTTTCCTGCAGATGCGCACATCATAAAAGTGTGAACGGTGAGTTTAAGGAAACTCAGCAGGAGGTTTGACTCCCCCACCAGATCCAACCCTCTGCTCTGTCAGAGTCTTAAATAGAAGACATGGCTCCTCCCGTTACTGATCATCTTTTTTATTCAAATATCTTACAGTTTAAGTTATGCTCTCTCTATATATGACCAATAATTTATAACTTTGATTTAATTTAAAAGTAGATATCAAAACCCTAAAAATTGTAATAAATTCTTCAGTTTTATAAGAAATGCCCAAGGTGTAAGTCCCAGATGGGGTAGGTACTGCATCCCGCCTCCCCCAGATGGAACCCTGGTGACCATGAGCCTCTAGAAGCATAGCTCGAGTATGCGGGAACCAGCACTTAGACTTTTCCTCCAAACTGCCATGACTGCCCTGGCCCCCAGGGAACCTCTGACTCCGGAAGTCATGCCCACAACCTGCCCCCCCCCTCCCAGGGCCATCTTTACAGCACACAGCCACAGAGA
>JAOXYA010034040.1:0-12863 GCA_028565675.1 Sorex palustris
GGAGGAGGGGAAGAAGAAGAAGAGGAGGAGGAGGAGGAGGAGGAGGAGGAAACAATCAGAGAGGCAGGCTGGGTGGATGGTGGCAGGCAAGTGGACGGGAGAATACCTGAGGACATCAGGGATGAGAAGTGGACGCACATAGGAGCGTTGTAAGGCTGGAACTTAACCATGAATAACTCCGTCAGTTTGTAACTCAAAGGCGCAGAGAGAGAGAGAGAGAGAGAGAGAGAAAGAAAGATGAGGACGACAACGAGGAAATGTCCTTCCCCCAGCTACGAATGGGTCCAAGCTCGAAAACTCGTGGATGTCCAGAGATTGCATTTTTTCGCCAGTGAGCTGACTCCCATCACCTTCCTTCGTGGTGAGCAGGGCAGTGGTCTTTCCGAAAGGATACCAGGAAAGTCTTTCCAAGGGTTCCCTGAAATCCTTTTTTTGTTGTTGATTTTGTTTGCTTTTTAGGTCACTACTGTTGTTACTGTCCAACCTGGAGCGATAGCACAGCGGTAGGGCGTTTCCCTCGCAGAGTCGGCCCTGGCAACCCGGGTTCGATTCCTCCACCCCTCTCAGAGAACCGAGCAAGATCCTGAAACTATCTCACCTGCACGGCAAAGCCTGGCTAGCTCCCCGTGGCGGATTCGAGATGCCAAACACAGTCACAACGAGTCTCGTCATGAAGACGTCCCTGGCGCCCGCTTGAGCAAATCGATGAACAACAGGAGGACAGCGCAGTCCACTGCAGTGCTTTTTAGGTCACACTCGGCTCTGCCCAAGGGTTCCTCCTGGCTCTGCTCTCAGGAATTACTTCCGGCAGTGCTCGGGGGACCCTATGGGATGCTGGGAATCGAACCCGGGTCGGCCGCGTGCAAGGAAAACGCTCTTCCCGCTGTGTTATCGCTCCAGCCCCGTCCCTGAAATTCTTTGACAGCCCAGCTGACTGTTCAGACCAAGGGTCTCAAGGGTGCTGTCCTGCCCGCATTCTGTCTTTCTCGGGGTGCTCACGGGCACCTCACCCAGTGCTCTGCGATGTTTTCCTGGGCCAGAGCTGCGATGGGCATACAAGGTGGCACGTAAGCCCAGTGCCCACCATCCAGGACTTTCATGCTCCAATCACTCTCCCTTCCTAGCCTTGGAGGGCTGCAAGTCGCCGCCGCCCCTGTCTGCTGGGACGTTCTCACTCCTCACGCCTCTTCTTCACAGGGGTGGTGACCTAGGTCCCTGACCCACGGCCCAACTGAGTCTGCACGGGGCAGGGTCTCAACCCACCTATCCCCGAGAGGCAGCAGGGAGGGAGAGTCAGGTGGGAAAGGGCGCCCCTTGGAACCGGTCCAAAGCAGCCCATCCCAGCAGTTCCATTTTCTACGTGACATTTGTGGTGCTCCGACGTGGGGCACATTCTAAATTGCACGTCTGACCTTTTTAACAACGGCGGGAAATGCCAAGAGAAAACGCGGAGCTCTTCATCCTTCGTCCCGACAGAAAGGCGTTCTTCACGGTCCACGGGCAACGTCCGTGAGAGCTGTCAGAGGGCCGGGAAGAAGCCATCAATACCCCCCAAGAGTTTCCTATCCTGGGTACCGCCGTGCTCAGAGCCACACACAGCACAGGGCGGACGGGAGCAGTGTTCGTCTGCTGGGATGTTGCATCAATGCTACGAGCACACAAGCACACACACACACACACACACACACACACACATATTAAAATCAGCCACTCTCTCCGTCCATGCTTGGAAACAACAGCACAGTGGGTAGGGCATCTGCCTTGCATGTGGCCCACCTGGGTTTGATCACGTAGGGTCCCCCAAATCACGCGAGAGTGATCGCTGAAAACAGACACAGGAGTCAGCCCTGACCACTGCCAGGTGGGGCCCCAAGATGAAGAAAATTAAGTTTGGGGGCTGGAGCGATAGCACAGCGGGGAGGGCGTTTGCCTTGCACGCAGCTGATGCGAGTTCAATCCCCGGCATCCCATCTACTCCCCTGAGCACCGCCAGGAGTGATTCCTGAGTGCAGAGCCAGGAGGAAGCCTTGAGCATTGCCGGGTATGACCCAAAAAGCAAAAAATAAAAAAATAAAAATAAAAAGGGGGGATGAAAATGAATAACGGGAAGAAAGCAAATCACTTGTCCCCGTGCAGTCGCTCCAGCTAACCAAGCACTGCCTGTTTGGAAGCAGTGAAGAAATCAGATTCGGGAAGAACCGTGTTGAGTTCGGAGGATGTTTCATGGCGGGAAGACACAGAGTGATGCCAAGGTCCTTTGATCATGCCCTGGGCCGAATGGCTGAGCCCAATGGCTGTTCGAATTTAAAGGAACGCCATTCACCACCTAGAGAAAGCAAGCATGAGGCAGACACTTCTGAAACCAAGGTCACGTCACTGCAAAGCCCGTGAGACTCACGACTTGGTGACTCACACGGTTCACAGGCGTTTCTCGGTGATTCCAAGGAACTGGGTTTTGTGTACAACCACGCTTCTCTTGCTGTGCATCTCTGACGTTGGAAGGATGGGCGGTCTGTCTTCTGGCAAATTCTTGACATAGTCACAAAGAACGGAGAGAAGGTACCGGATGCAAGTGTGAAGTTCAGACTCTCATCAAGAGTTGCTCACTGGGGGGCTGGAGCGGTGGCACAGTGGGGAGGGCGTTTGCCTCGCACGCAGCCAACCTGGCTTCGATACCTGGCATCCCCTAGGGTCCCCCGAGCACCACCAGGAATAATTCCTGAGTGAAGAGCCAGGAGGAACCCCTGAGCATTCCCAGGTGGGACCCCAAAAGCAAAAAGAAAAAAATCTACAAAAGGCAGGAGCAATGGTCCAGAGGGGAAGGCACTTGACTGATGCAAGTTCAATCCCTGGCTCTGTATCCGGTCGCCCTGAGCACCACCGGGAGTAATTTCTGAGTTCAGAGCCAGGAGTTGAGGCAGCCCTGAGCACTGCCAGGTGTGATTCCAAAAACCAAAAAATAATCACACCTCTTTTATGCATGCAGAGCTGGTGGTCATTGAGCTACGGTTTCCATACAAGGCACTGCACAGGACTGCAGTGTGGGCGTCTGCCCGTGAGACCAGCCCCGTTCACAAGCAATGACCAATGACCTCGACAGCAAGGTTTGGGGGTGGTCAGTCCTCAGCGATGGTCCTTTCTTGGCATCTGCCAAGGAGTCACTCACTCTCTCCTCATCGCTGGCCAGGGAGCTCGCTCGGATCTCCTTGCCCGCCTCTGACCAAGTGAAAGGCTGACGTGGATTCTGTCTCGTTTGGTTGCCACGAGAAAGATTCCGGCAAGCTCCCGCCTGAGAGAGAGGATTGGCCTGATGCCCCCTGTTCCTTCCCAACAGCGGGTGTGTTCCGAGATAACCATCTGCCAGCCAGTCGGCCTCCACTCCTGTCGCAGCATTAATTTTTAATCAAGATGCTTCCACTGGGGCTGAAGCGATAGCCCAGCGGGGAGGGCGTTGGCCTTGCACGCGGGTTCGATTCCTCCACCCAGCTTGGAGAGCCTGGCAAGCTCCCCGTGGCGTCTTCGAGACGCCAAACACAGTCACAACGAGTCTCGTCAAGGAGACGACCCTGGCGCCCGCTTGAGCAAATCGATGAACAACAGGAGGACAGTGCAGTGCGATGGTGTGTGCTTCCACTGGCATTCATTTCCTCACTTCCCAGAGGAAGCCAGTCAGGCCCTGATCATGTGCAAGTAAAGCGCGCCCAAATCTGCTCCCTGGGGTCTGCAGCTAAACCTTCGTCTCTCCCGGAAACACGGACCAAGTCAGCCTCCGTGCCGTCACAACTGCTCCCGCCCACACAGCAGTCTCAAGGCCACCGTCGCTGCCTCAATGGCACCATGTCCACTTCCTCCATTCCCCTCCCCCACCAGAGTCCCCAGCATCAACCCTGCCCCCGTGACCACCATCTGCACTGCACCGGAGTCAAACCATCCTTGCAGCTGCACCTGGCACGTCACCTCGCACAACTGTACCACCATGAGCACCAGCAACACAACCGTGACAACAAGCAGCTTCACGCCCACCTCCACAGAACCGCCATCGTGTCCACCACCTCCCACACTGGCCCCGCCACTGGCACCACATCAAGCACCCCCGTTACCCTGGGCAGCACCACGTGCAACCCCAGGCCCAACACGCCGCAGGCCACCATTGTCTCCTCCACCAAGAGCATCGTAGCCAGCATCAAGGCAACACCCCCACCAATATCCACGTCAGAAGCATGACTGGCCACCTCAGTACTGCCACCGATACCATCCCAAGTGTCACCATCAGCACTGCCACCGATACAGCCACAATGTCCACCTCAGCACTGCCACCAATACCGTCACATGTGTCCACCTCAGGACTGCCACTGATACTGCCACAAATTTCCACCTCAGGACTGCCACCAAAAGCACCACAAATGTCCACCTCAGCACTGCCACCAATACTGTCACATGGGTTCACCTCAGGACTGTCACCGATATCGCCATAACTGTCCACCTCAGGACTGTCGCTGATAACTGATACCACGAAAACTGCCTGCCTCTCAGGGCTGCCACCAAAACAGCGACAATGTCCACCTCAGGACTGCCACCAATACTGTCACATGTGTTCACCTCAGGACTGCCACCAGTACTGCCATAAGTGTCCAACTCAAGGCTGCCACTGATACCGCCACAAATGTCCACCTCAGGACTGCTACCAATACTGTCTGTCACATGTGTTCACCTCAGGACTGTCACCGATATCGCCATAACTGTCCCCCTCAGGACTGCCACTGATATTGCCACAAATTTCCACCTCAGGTCTGCCACCAAAAGCACCACAAATGTCCACCTCAGCACTGCCACCAACACTGTCACATGTGTTCACCTCAGGACTGTCACCGATATCAGCATAACTGTCCACCAGGGACTGTCACTGACCACTGATACTGCCATAACTGTCTGCCTCAGGACTGCCACCAATACAATCACAATGTCTACCTCAGCACTGCCACCAATGCTGCCACATGTGTTCACCTCAGGACTGCCACCAGTACTGCCATAAGTGTCCATCTCAAGGCTGCCACTGATACCGCCACAGGTGTCCACCTCAGGACTGCCACCAATAATGTCACATGTGTTCACCTCAGGACTGTCACCGATATCACCGTAACTGTCCCCCTCAGGACTTCCACTGATACTGCCACAAATGTCCACCTCAGCACTGCCACCAACACTGTCACATGTGTTCACCTCAGGACTGTCACCGATATCACCGTAACTGTCCACCTCAGGACTGTCACTGATCACTGATACCACTATAACTGCCTGCTTCTGGACTGCCACTGATACAGCCACAATGTTCACCTCAGCACTGCCACCAATAATGTCGCAAGTGTTCACCTCAGGACTGTCACCGATGTTGCTGTAACTGTCCACCTCAGGACTTCCACTGATATTGCCACAAATGTCCACCTCAGCACTGCCACCATCACTGTCACATGTGTTCACCTCAGGACAGTCACCTATATCACCATAACTGTCCACCTCAGGACTGTCACTGGTCATTGGTACTGCGAAAACTGCCTGCCTCAGGACCGCCACCAAAACAGCGACAATGTCCACCTCAGAACATCCACCAATACTGTCACATGTGTTCACCTCAGGACCTCACCAATACTGCCATAAGTGTCCATCTCAAGGCTGCCACCAATACCACCACAAATGTCCACCTCAGGACTGCCACCAATACTGTCATAACTGTCCACCTCAGGATTGCCACTGATATTGCCACAAATTTCCACCTCAGGACTGCCACCAATACTGTCCCATGTGTTCACCTCAGGACTGTCACCAATGCTGCCATAAGTGCCCATCTCAAGACTGCCACTGATACTGTCACAAATTTCCACCTCAGGACTACCACCAATATCACCACAAATGTTCACCTCAGGACTGCCACCTACACCACCAAGACTGTCCGCCTCAGCACTGCCACCAATACCGCCACAACTGTCACCTGAGGACTTCCACCAATACCGTCATAACTCTCCACCTCTGGCATCCCCACTACAAAGCCACCATCAGCCCCTCCACCATGAGCATCACCCTCACCACCTCCACAGCCACCATCACCATCCCCAGCCACTCCCACCACCGACTCCGCCCCGCACGCGAGCACAGCATCACACCCACACGACAGCAGTGGCCAACGACACCCCTCATCAGCAGCATCGCAACAC
The DNA here is from genome assembly GCA_028565675.1 of Sorex palustris. Lineage (NCBI taxonomy): Eukaryota > Metazoa > Chordata > Mammalia > Eulipotyphla > Soricidae > Sorex > Sorex palustris. The sequence continues at coordinate 6,210 of JAOXYA010034040.1, forward strand.
GGCGACCACAGCAGCTCTACTACCCAACATCGCTGAAGCGTCTGCCGCCAGCATCACTAGGGCACTGCAACACCCTCACCACCACAAACCAACACCCAGCGGGACACAGTCATCAACAGCTGCCCCACGATGAAAAATAGCAGCATCAGCGTGTCCTCCACAACCAGTGTTTTCCCCAGAACCATCACAGACACCCCACAGCCCGGTCCCTCCCGTCAGTCTGCCTTCCTGCCTGTCCCCCCGGGGCTCAAGTCCGCCCTTGTCCCCGCAAGACCCCCACGGGTGCGAGAGACAGAAAACTGGCCCCGGATCAAAGGGCTTCGCCGGCGGACACAGATCCTTGTTGGCCTCTTCCCGGAGACACCCTCCGGATACAATGGGAGGGATTGTTCCTTCCGGAAACGCTCCCTCCGGCCCCTGGGTCTAGGGATTCTGTTGTTCCACCTGTCAGAGATGCTGATGTAACCCGGGGCAACGGCATGTGCACAGCAGGATGCCAGGCCGGACAGAGCCCGGGGCTGGGCAGAGCCTTCCAGCTCATTCTCTGGCCGGACCCGCCCACGGTTCCAGGGAGCAAGGAAAAATAGGGCTCCTGTCCATCATGTAATCTTCAGTTGGGGTGCAGTGTTGCGTGTCCCTCCATGGCCGTTCCTTCTGTCTGCTCCCCTAAAATACAATTTCACACTACCAGGTACGGAGGCTGGAGCGATAGCACAGCGGGGAGGGCGTTGGCCTTGCACACGACTGACCTGGGTTCGATTCCCAGCAACCTAGAGGGTCCCCCGAGCACCGCCAGGAGTCAATCCTGAGTGCAGAGCCAGGAGTAGTCCCTGAGCATCACCAGATATGACCCAAAAATATTTTTAAAAAATTACCAGATATGCTGCATTTTGCCGGGATGAGTTCCTAGGATTTTACGAGACACAGAACCATTTGCAGCCGAAGGAACCAGATTGCACTGATGAGGGTTCCCATGTCACTGTCACTGACACTGTCCTCCCGTGGTGCATCGATTTGCTGGAACGGGCCCAAGTCACATTGTGAGACTTGCTGTGACTGTGTTTGGCATCTCGAAGACGTCACAGGGGAGCTTGCCAGGCTTTGCAGTGCGGGCGAGATACTCTCGGTAGCTTGCCAGGCTCTCTGAGGGGGGCGGAGGAATCGAACTCGGGTCGGCCGTGTGGGCCGCATGCAAAGCAAACGCCCTACCTGTTGTGCCATCGTTGCCATGGGGCCAGCCACACAAAAACTGACCGGGAGGCGAAGGCCTTTCGAGGGCCTGTGGCACCTGGAGTCGCTCCCAACGGGCATCACCCCTCTGGGTCCTTCTTCAAAATCACCTCCTCCTCGTGGGGGCCATATTCTCTCCGGAACACAGAGCCCACTGAACTTGTTTCTGTCTTTCCACTCTGGGGAAGTCCGTGTTAGCAAGCCTGCAGCGTCTTTCTACGTGAGTTTCCGTGAAAAGGACCTTGCTTCAGAGACGAAACAAAACCATCCTTGTTGGTATTGATGACGGAATATTGGACTATTGGAAGTCCTGCTAAGAGACGCAGCTATAGACCAGACATCGGTGAAGAAGAGAAATGGATGAGATTGGATTTAAATTCTTATTTCTTCAGAAACACGTTCCTGATTTCTTTAGAAACACATTCCTTAGTCCTCCAGAAAGAGGATCCTGACTCCTTCAAAAATGCTTTCCATGAGGCCAGAGCGATAGCACAGTGGGAAGGGTGTTTGCCTTGCACACAGCAGAATTATTGCACACGGCAGGATTGGGTTCGATGCCCAGCGTCCTGTAGGGTCCCCCGAGCACCGCCAGGAGTGATTCCTGCGTGCAGAGCCAGGAGTAACCCCTGAGCATTGCTGGGTGTGACCAAAAAAAAAAAGTACTTTCCATATAAAAAAATATCACCTTCCTTTCCCTTCAGAAATCCGTTGACTAGAGTTCAGCTCTCAGACCATAAAGACCAGAATCCACAAACAATCTATAATGAGGCTGCAGGTGTCTCTTCCTCCTGATTTCAGTTCGAGGGGAGTTGAGACAAGGAACTAGCCCATCCCACCTCTGTTTGTGGAGCTGATGTTTTTCCATCTCAGTTATTTTTCGTCCCCATGCAAAGAGTGAGCTACAGAGAAATGTGGCAGGTGGGAGCCAACTTATCCAAAGAGCAAGTCCATTTTGCCCCTGGTTCTGATGTTTCTCCAAAATTCCCCCTTCAAGGCCTCGTGCAGTGACAACCACTGAGGACTGAGGTTCCAGCATCTCAGCACCAGGTAAGAGCCACGGACCGTGGCCACTCCCAAACACAGTCCCTTCGCCACCCAACGGCACGTTCCGCTTGGCAAAGAAGCCCAACGCCGAGACATAAAAGGCGCTGAAAGAGTGTTCCACACCCAGAAACAAGCACTGTGTCTGAAAGTGCCTCTTCCTTAAGCAACGCCAAAGAGTTTCTGCTCAAGGCAGGATGTGAGTAGACTAAGGATGAGCGCATCATTCACAAATCAAGGTCGGATGCATCTTATTCCCAGGTTAATAAAGGGGATGGAGGAAGCATCCCTGTGGTAAGAGGTGTCCCTCACATCTCCTTTGATCAATATTCATCCAGGGGGAGGGGGCTGGAGCGATAGCCCGGCGGGGAGGGCGTTGGCCTTGCACACGGCCGACTCGGGTTTGATTCCCAGCATCCCATAGGGGCCCCCGGGCACCGCCAGGAATCATTCCTGAGTGCAGAGTCAGGAGTGACCCCTGTGCATTGCCGGGTGTGACACAAAAAGAAAATAAATAAATAAATAAATAAAATAAAACAAAAATAAAATTAAATAAATAGGGGGCTGGAGTGATAGCACAGCGGGTAGGGCGTTTGCCTTGCAAGCGGCCAACCCGAGTTCGATTCCCAGCATCCCATAGGGTCCCCTGAGCACTGCCAGGGGTGATTCCTGAGCACAGAGCCAGGAGTAAGCCCTGTGCATTGCCGGGTGGGACCCAAAAAGCAAAAAAAAAAATATATATATATATATATACTGTTCGTCACAACAGTATACAGTGGACTTCCTATCCCTTGCCCCTTCCTATGAAATCTCTTTTGGCCAAATCTCTTTTCTCACAGACTTAAATTATAAAGTAAGGGAGAATAACTCTCTCTGGGGAAAAAAAAAAGGGCAGAGAAAACTGAGCTTGAAGAATGAAAAAAGAGCAAAACCAAAAGCTGGCTTCCACCCAAGGGCCCTAGAAGACTTCCCAAAAGATATCTGCGTGGCTCTGCTCGTTACGGAGGTATTCACGGGAGCCGAGATCTGGAAACGACCCAAGCGCCCGGGAACGGAGGAGGGGATGAGTTCCGTGTGGTGTCTATACACGGGGGAGTATGTCTCAGCTAGAAGAAAAAGAGGGGTTTTTTTTTTGGAAAATCAGGCCATTTGGGGTTGGAGCGATAACACAGTGGGTAGAGCATTGCCTCACACGCGGCCAACCCGGGTTGATTCCCAGCATCCCATAGGGTCCCCCGAGCACGGCCAGGAGTCATTCCTGAGCGCGGAGCCAGGAGGGACCCCTGAGCATCGCCGGGTGGGATCCAAAAAGCAAAGAAATAAATAAATGACTAAATAAAATTTAAAAATCAGTCAACGTGCTGGCATGCAGACAGAAGTCTCGGAGATTGAGCTGGGCTGGGAGAATAAACAGAGACAGCCCCCCTCGTGCAGTGACTACCATTGAGGATTGAGGTTCCAGCATCTCGACACCAAGTAAGAGCCATGGACCGTGGCCACTCCCAAACACAGTCCCTTCGCCACCCAACGGCACGTTCCGCCTGGCAAAGAAACCCAACACTGAGACATAAAAGGCGTGGACAGAGTGTTGCACACCCAGAAACAAGCACTGTGTCTGAAAGTGCTCCCAGAGACAGCGCAGGGGAAGCTGACAGGAACGTCTCCGCCCAGGGCTGGGATTGGCCAAGACGTGGACGCCCTGGTGGTGAGAGTAGGGCCCCAGCCTGGGGCATCTTGAGTTTGGTCATCGTGGACCACCTTGGTGAAACCGATCACGAGGGTGATCGGAGGGGGAGGAAGGGGCTTTCCTGACACGCACGCGTTCCGATGTCCTCCCTTCCATCCTTTCTCTTTCTCTCCCTCCCATCCTTCCTTCCTTTCTCCTTCCCATTCCTCCTTTCTCTTACGCTCCCTCCCATCCTTCCTTCTTCCACTTGTCTTTTCTTCTATCCTTCCTTCCTCTTACTCCCATCTTTCTTTCCTCTCTCCCTCCCTCCCATCCTTCCTCCCTTTGTCCTTCCCATTCTTCCCTCCACTTTCCCTCCCTCCCATTCTTCCTTTCTCTTCCTCCTCTCTTTCCTTTCCCTCCTTCACATCCATCCTTCCTCTTATCCTCCTTCCCTTGATCACATCCTCCTTTCCCTCCCTCCTATCCTTCCTTTCTCATTCCCTCCTTCCCATCCTTCACTCCTGCTTCCCTCCCTTCCATCCTTTCTTTCTCTCCCTCCCATCCTTCCTTCCTTCCTCCTTCCCATTCCTCCTTTCTCTTACACTCCCATCCTTTCTTCTTCCACTTGTCTTTTCTTCTATCCTTCCTCCCTCCCTTCCATCCTTTCTCTTTCCCTCCCTCCCATCCTTCCTCTTCCCTCCCCCATCCTTCCTTCTTCCTCCTTTCCATCTTCCTTTTCTCTTCCTTCCATATTCTTCCATCCGTCCTCCTTCCCATCCTCCCCTCCCATCTTTCTTTACACTGTCCCTCCTTCTCTTCCTCCCTCCCTTCCCTTGGTTCCCTTCCTTTCTTCCTCCCCTCCGTCCGTCCTTCCGTTCCCACCTCCCTTCCCTTCCTTCTCCTCTCCTCCCTTTCGTTCCTCCATCCCCCCTTTCCTTCCCCCAGGACAGGCCTTTCTTTCTCGTTCTTTCTCTCTTAACCGGGTGAAACCCTTACAGAGTAAGTCCCCACGTCCACTCTCAGCAAATCAACCAACCCCCGAATCCCCGCTCCCCTCAAGCGAAGCACCACATCCAGATCCAGACACCAGATCGAAGACATTTCTGGGCTGACTCAAGGAAGTAGCTTCGGCTGGAGTGATGGCACAGCGGGTAGACACATTTGCCTTGCACACGGCCGACCCAGGTTCGATTCCCAGCATCCCATAGGGTCCCCCGAGCACCGCCAGGGGAAATTCCGGAGTTCAGATCCAGGAGTAACAACTGTGCATCACCAGGTGGGACCCAAAATGCAAAAAAGAAAAAATACAAGCCCCCTTGGACCAAGGGAGGGCGCGGAGGCTGCCCGAGCCCCGGTGCTTCTGGTGCCTACATGGTCAAGCACACATGTTGACGCATCTCCCCTCCTGAGATGGGGACTTTCCTGCCTTCCTGTCTGATGCAGGGGTGTGTGTAGGGGTCTCTTGGCCCTTGGAGAAGCCCGGGGTCTCTCTTGAGAGCATTCCTCTTGAGTCTTTCTCCCTCCTTTCTTCAAAACCTCCAAATAAAAACTCATTTCACTGCCCGTCTACTCCTGAAATTCCTTTCTGCAAGGAGAGACCAGAACCCAGTCACCCTGGGTCCCAGGGGGCAGAGGCGGATGGGGAGAAAGTGACCGTCTCTCTCCTCCCTGACTCACATGAGTCACCCGTGGGGCCCACCAACATCAAAAGGACATCCAAGGGATGTTTCTTCCTGGAACAAGACAAAGGACTCCGGCCCTCACCCCTCCACCCTGTTCTCGAAATCAGTATACTCATAACATGTGCACTGTGTCCTGTGCGTGGTCAGCCTCTATGTTCCGTCTCAGAAGTTCTAGGAATATGATGACTCGAGTGTCAGCCCACGTAAAACACGCAGCAGGAGATACCCAGCTAGGTCGGCAAGGAAATGTACGAATGGCTCACGGAAAGGTAAACTCACAGACACAGAAACGCCAAAGAGATTCTGCAACGTGAAGACAAAAGACAAAATGGAAACTAAAAATCCCACTATGGGCCCCGCATTAGGAAGAGTGACAGCCACGGTGACTAACGATAGGACGCATTGAACCTTTGGCAAAGAATAAGGTGCAGGAGGCCGTTGTGGTGTTGGTTAAACGGGAAAACAAAAGGTTTGATCCCGTGAGGCAAATTAGAACCTGGAATCATTGGCAGGGAAGGGGTGGTTAGAGTTTCACGAGAAAGAACGTAGGGACCCGGATATCGTGAAAGCCTTAAACAGCGTCCTAGGATATGGAATGAAAAATATTATTGAAAAGCTAGGGGCCAGAGTGATAGCACAGCGGGGAGGGCGCTGGCCTGGCACGCAGCCGACCCAGGTTCAATCCCCAACATCCCGTAGGGTCCCCCAAGCACCGCTGGGAGTGATTCCTGAGTGCAGAGCCAGGAGGAACTCCTGAGCGTGGCCGAGTTTGATCGAAAATGCAAGCAAGCAAGCAAGCAAGCAAGCAAGAAAGAAAGAAAGAACGGACGGACAAGGGAGGGAGGGAAGGAGGGAGGTAGGAAGGAAGGAAGGAAGGAAGGAAGGAAGAAAGGAAGGAAGGAAGGAAGGAAGGAAGGAAGGAAGGGAAAGGAAGGAAGGGAAAGGAAGGAAGGGGGGAAGGAAGGAAGGAAGGAAGGAAGGAAGGAAGGAAGGAAGGAAGGAAGGAAGGAAGGAAGGGAGGGAGGAAGGAAG
>JAOXYA010034048.1:0-12863 GCA_028565675.1 Sorex palustris
ACAATGGAGATGTTATTGGTGCTCACTCGAGAAAATCGATGAACAATGGGAGAACAGTGCTACAGTGCATTTAAATTACATTCATTCGGGTTTTTTGGCTAGCATTTAAAAATAACCATGTTATTAATCCCTATTTTGTTATTAATCCATTATTATATATAATGTTATATAGTTATTAATCCGTATTATGACGGAATGCAGAATGTCTTTTTTGTGACCCTATATTTATATTCTACTTTCTAGGAAATTGCACTACTGTACATCATTAGATCTAAGACAATATAGAGTGCAAGACTTTTTATTTATTTTATTTCATTTTGGTCATCACTAAGAAGGAAATGTGGCCAATTAAATTGATGCAGCTTCCACGTAAGTTAGAATGTTCATCTCATACACAGCGATAAACTTGCACTCTGTGGAGACAGCGATAATACAGCCTCCCCCTGCACTCAGGTTCAGTGCCATTCCATATGGTCCCCCAGCCCGAGAGAGAGCACAGCGGTTAAGGTGCTTGCCTTGCATGCAGCTGACCCGGGTTCTAACCCCAACATTCCACATGGTTCCCCAAGCACCACCAGGAGTCATTTCTGAGTGTAGAACCCTGTGTAACCCAGAAACAAAAGATTAAAAAAAAAAAGCACTGTCAGGAATAATCCCTACTATTACAAAAAACATATAGATAAATAGCTATATATACTTATTACTATATTTTATGCACAATTAGGCAAAACTCCTAAGTCTTTTGGGGTTTTGGGGGTCACACCCAGCAATGCTCAGGGCTTACTTCTGGCTCTGCACTAGAAACTATTCCTGGCGGTCTTCGGGGAACCATGTGGGATGTTGGGGATTGATCCTCGGTCAGGCAGATGCCAGGCAAGTGTATTACCCACTGTGCTAATGCTCCAGCCCCAAAAACTCTAAATTTCTAAGGTATCACTTTTACCTTTTTATTTTTAAATTACTTCATACCTAGACAAACTTTCAAATAAACACAAGCATGCTTTTACATTCTTAACCCAGATTGACTGATTGTTATATTGTCACATTTGCCACAAATAAAAGGGAGAAATTGGGACTGGAGCGATAGTCCAGCGGGGAGGGCATTTGCCTTGCACGCGGCCGACCCGGGTTCGATTCCTGGCATCCCAGAGGGTTCCTCCGAGCACCACCAGGAGTAATTACTGAGGTAGAGCCAGGAGTAACCCCTGAGCATCACTGGGTATGACCCAAAAAGCCAAAAGACAGGAAAAAGAAAAAACTGGAAGAGTCTTGACTGCTGTCATCTGAGCAAAGGTCATTTCTTTGTAGTAACCAGCAGGGGAAGATGAGGAATGCTCCAGCCACTGGGCTCCTGCCTTGCATGTGGCCGACCCAGGTTTGATCCCCGGCCTCTCCTTAGGGTTCTCCTTATATTCCCCGGGAGTGATACCGAAGCATCCTCCCCCCCCCAAAAAAAAAAATAACCCCAATATCTCCCAGAAGGAAAGGGATAGATATTGAATAACCCATCTCAGATGCAGGATGTAGAGAATCAGGCCAGTCACAAGTGCCCAGAGGCCACAGAAGCAGACTTGGACTCCAGTAGGAAGCTGACCACAGTCGGGGGAGAGCGGGATCAGAGAGGACAATAGCTTGGGTGGGCAGTGGTGGACAGAAGCAGACACTGGTGGAGGGTGTGTTGGTGGAAGGCTTTATGCATGAAACCCGGCCATGAGCAGTTCTGGAAAGCACGGTGCCCAAACTCAACTCATTTCCGAGAGAGCACTGCAGACTCAGCACACGCAAAGTAGACAGTAGGCCCGGGTCCTCGCCTCAGCACTGCACGGTCCACCGAGGGTCAGCCTCTGATCACGGCTGGGAGTCACCCCTGAACACTGAGGGGTGGGGAGGGGGGTAATCTCCCCTCACATCCCCTAAGGGGACAATTGGAAAGTTAACTTTTCTATGACAGTGATACATTCTCAACTGCCTCAGGGCCTTCTGCACCTGCCTGCCACCACCCAGTTGAAAAGAAGATGTTGTTTGTAGAAAGGATTTTTAGCTGCCAACCCAGCTGGATGGTCCGTACTGATCCTGTGACGTGCTAAGGCTTGCGAAGGTATATAGACATGGGACTAGAACTCTCAGTAGGGGCGGTGGGGAGTGGGGAAGGTTCAACACTAGCACCCCAGGCCTCGCTAGTGAGGGGGATTTGAGGCCGTTCCCAGGGTTCAAAACACGGTCACACTGGAACTAGTGAGATACTACAGTGGGTCAACTTAGACCTGATCCCTGACAGCCCACATTTACACCACCTCCAGCACCCCTCTGAGCACCACCAGGAGTAATTCCTGAGTGCAGAGCCAGGAGTAGCCCCTGAGCATCACTGGGTGTGACCCAAACCAAAATAATAACAACAACAGGGGTCAGAGCGACAGTACAGTGGGGAGGGTGTTTGCCTTGCACGCAGCTGACTCGGGTTCAATCCCCAGCATCCCATATGGTTCCCCAAGCACTGCCAGGAGTAATTTCTGAGTGCATGAGCCAGGAGTAACCCCTGAGCATCGCCAGGTGTGACCCAAAAAGAAAAAAAAAACAAAAAACAATAATATTAGTAACAGTAGTAATAATAAGGGTCAGGCACCTTGAGTCGAGCATCTGGGAACTAAGCCTCGCTCCGTCCGCTGTCCCCATGTGTCCTGGTTTATCCCTCCGCCTCTCCTCTAAATAAAGGTGAGAGGTGGGGCTGGAGCGATAGCACAACAGGTAGTGTGTTTGCCTTGCATGCAGCCGACCCGGGTTCAAATCCCAGCATCCCTTAGGGCTCCCCGAGCACCACCAGGAGTAATTCCTGAGTGCAGAGCCAGGAGTCACCCCTGAGCATCACCGGGTGTGACCCAAAAAAGAATAAAAGGTCAGAGGTAGAAGAGGCCACATTTGAGCATCTGTTGTCCTGCCTCTCGGCACTGATACTTGCTGGGTGCCCCAGAGAACCTCTTGTCCGTGACCGTCTCTCCAAGACCCTCAGTACCTGGCCAGCTGCCAGGCTCAGCACCTGGGTGTCACTGAGTCCTGTCTGCATCCCGTGCTTAGCAGGAAACATGCATGTCCACCCTGACGTGCATTCATGCTCCACAGGTTCTTGACTTGCTTGGGCTGGGACAGTTCTACAGCAGGTAAAGCGTCTGCCTTGCAGGTGGCCCACCCAGATTCACTCCCCGGCACCCCCGAGCCCCCAGGAGTGACCCCGGAGTGCAAAGCCAGGAGGAAGCCCTGAGCACCACCAGGTGCGGCCTCAAAGCAATCAAAAAAATGAACCAACTCATTTTTTTTCCAGCTTTTATAAATGTTCGTGTGCTCTTAAAAAGAAGGTGGGGGCTGGCGCGATAGTACAGTGGTAGGGTGTTTGCTTTGCACGCAGCTAACCCGGGTTCGATTCCCAGCATCCCATGTGGTCTCCTGAGCACCGCCAGGAGTGCAGAGCCAGGAGTAACCTCTGTGCATTGCCGAGTGGGACCCAAAAAGCAAAAAAATTTTTTAAAAAATTGTGCAACTGAGGGCGGGTTGTGCAAAGATTAAGGTGCTCGCCAAGCATGTGGCTGTGACCACTGCAGCCCCGGTTTGAATCCCAGTACCCCACAAGGTTCCCAGGGCAAATCCAGGAGTGATTGATCCTCAAACAGAAAGCCCTGAGCACCACGGGGTATGGTTCCCCCCACCCCCACACACACCCCTTTCAAAAGAAAAAAATAGGTAATAGTTGAGGACAAACACTCGTCGGAGTCTGCAGTGTGAGCTGGGGAATAAGTCTTTTCGCAAAGCCATGACAGAATGCCGAGTATCCAGGAGAACGTGTGCCTGCCCAGGGCTCTGCATTTGCTCAGAGTGGAGAAAAGTGTCAGGCAGAGTTGTGGTCTGCCCAGTTGAACCAGAGGCCATGCTTGATGCCCGTCTTGCAGCCAGGAGAAACTTGGGATTCCAGGCTTCATAAGGAGGCCCCGTCTCATCGCCAGCGAGCCACTAAGACGATAAAAGACAGCAGCAGAAAAGGTAAGTTCTACAAAATTTGTTCTGAAAAGTTACTAGACAGCTACAAGAAAATCTGCAGAGGCTTTGGGGCCGGGTGATAGTACAGCAGGGAGGGCATTTGTCTTGCACGCTGCTGACCCGGGTTTAATCCCCAGCACCCCGTAGAGTCTCCCCCTAGAGTCAGGAGTAATTTCTAAGTGCAGAGCCAGAAGTGAACCCTGAGGGGGCTGGAGTGATAGCACAGCGGGTAGGGCGTTTGCTTTGCATGCGGCCCACCCAGGTTCGATTTCCAGCATCCCATATGGTCCCCTGAACAACACCAGGAGTAATTCCTGAGTGCAGAGCCAGGAGTAACCACTGTGCATCGCCGGGTGTGACCCAAAAACAAACAAAAAAGTGAGCCCTGAGCATTGCTGGGTGTGGCCCAAACACTATAACAAAATTTTAAAAAGGTGAAAGATAACTGCAGAGGCTGTTCCTAGTTCTGTGCTCAGGGGTGACCCTGTCGGTGCTCGGGGGATCATATGCACTGCCAGGGATCAGCCCAGGGTCGGCCATGTGCAAGACAAGCACCAAGACCCCTGCAATCTCCCTCGGGCTCCGTAAGGGCTTCCCCAGAGATTGCAGTGTAGTTAAAGAAAAATGGTTCATGATCCAGCAGCAAAGGCATGTGACCCACAGATGTGATTGCACCTACTCTGCATCTGCTCTGGTTTAACTTTTTTTTTTTTCCTTGTACAATCAGCTCATTATTGGGCACCTGTAGTAAGGCTCTACTATACAACAGCCTGAGGATGACAAAACGCAACCCGGACAGCAAGAGTATTGAGGGAGGGGAGCTGGAGAGAGAGTAGGGTGGTAAGGCTCTTGCCTGGCACCCAGCCGGCTTCCAATTTGATCCTCGGCTCTGTATCAAGGTCCCTGAACACTTCCAGGGGCCTGATCCCTGAGCACAGAGTCAGGGGTAAACTCAGAACAGAGTCAAGGGTAAACCTGAGCACAGCCAAATGTGGCCCCCAAAATAAAAAGTACAAACGAGTACTCAGTGAGAGAAAGATCACTGTCATCCTGTTGTTCATCGATTGCCTCAAGCAGGCCCCGGTAACGTCTCCTTCATCCTAGCCCTGAGATTTTAAAAAGTGCCACATTTGAGACTCTTTCAGGGTGAGGAGAATGAGACCCATCATTGTTACTGGTTTTTGGCATATTGAATACGCCACGGGGAGTTTGCCAGACTCTGCCGCGTGGGCAGGACACTTTTGGTAGCCTGCCAGGTTTTCCAGAGTAAAAACTAGATGATAAGATGTTGTACGGCCGAAGAGAAGAGAAGAGAGAAAGATATTCTCCTTAATGGTTTAGTGAAGACTCGTGGATCAAAGAAGGAACCGAACCCCGAACTTCAGCACTCACAGAAAGAACCTCAACATGGATTGAAAAGTGGATGTAAGTTCTGAACCCAGAAAATTAAAAAAAAAAAAAAAGAGCATAGGTCTGGAGTGATAGCACAGGGGAGAGGGCCCTTGCCTTGCACATGGCTGCCTGGGTTCGATCCCTGGAACCACATGTGGTTCCCTGAGCCTGCAAAGAGCTATCCCTGAGCATTTCAAAGTGTGCCCCGCCCCCCAAAAATTTAAATGGATAAAGCTCCTTGATTTTGGTCTTGATGGTGATTTTTTTAAAATAGGCCACCAGGGACTGGAGCAATAGCACAGCAGGTGGGGCGTTTGCCTTGCACGCGGCCAACCCGGTTCGACTCCCAGCATCCCATAGGGTCCCCTGAGCACCACCAGGGATAATTCCTGAATGCAGAACCAGGAGTAGCCCCTGTACATCACCAGGTGTGACCCCAAAAATAAAATAGGCCACCAAAAGCACAGGCCACAAAAACAAAAATGAGTGGGGTTCCACTGGACAAAAATACTGCCCAGCAGAGAAGTTGCAGTGAAATGGCAACCCAGAAAAAGAGAAAAATATTTACAAACCGCAATAGATAGGAAAAGGGATTAATATCTGGACATAAATGGAACGGATAGTACTCAACAGGAGAAAATAAAAATCTGACCTAAAATGAGACAAAGAACCTGAAAAGCACTTTTTCAAAGAAGATGTCCAAATGGTCAGGAGGCGGAAGAAATGATACTCCTCGCCAGGAAAGGTAGCCCATAAAGTGCAGTGATCAAACACCTCACGTCTGGTAAGGTGATGGCAATTTTAAAAGGGGTCAAACTGGGGGCTGAAGTGGTAGTACAGCAGGTAGGGCGTTTGCCTTGCACATGGTCGACCCAGGTTCAATTCCGAGCATCCCATATGGTCCCCCGAGCATTGCCAGAAGTGATTCCTGAGTGCAGAGCCAGGAGTAACCCCTGAGCATCACCAGGTATGACCCAAAAAGCAAAAAAAAAAAAAGGGGGGGGGTCGGGGGGAGTTAAACTTGCTGAAGACGTGTGAAAGAAAGGAAACTTATCTATTAGTCGTGAACCTTATCTACTGGGACTGTGAACTGGTAACAGCCACTCAGGAAAAAGGTATTCAGTTTCTGGGTGGGGGGAGAGGCGGAAGTAAGATCAATTCTGTGATCCAGAAATTGCACTTCGGGATATTCCCCTGAAGGAAACGGGACCACTATTTGGAAAGAGACCTGCTCCTCCACACCCATTGCAGCCTGGCTTCAAATAGCCAAGGTGCGGAAACACCTCCATTTCCGCTAACGGAAGGGCGAAGCAAACGGGGTGCTTCAGTCCCAGCTCCGTGTATGTTTACTGGGACCCCCCCCAACTGATGCTGGGGGCAATGAGGAGACTCGAGCCAGAGTGAAAGCTCAGCCACCTGAGAACCAACGGCACCTTCAGTCGGCTCCCAGTGAGGGACTCCCTATTCCCCCAGGCCCAGAGAGGAGGAAAAAACACTCAGCTCTCTTTTTCCTATTTCATTTGACAAGCTGTAGTAACATGTTGAGTATTATTCTGGATTTTAACCCTGTCCGAGTCCAGGTGGTGCCAGGGATTGAACTAGGGTTGGCCACATGTAAGGCGGATGCCTTACCCATGGTACTATCTCTCCAACCATTTCTTGTTTGTTTGGTTGGTTGGTTTGGGGGCTACACCTGACAGTGCTCAGGGATTACTCCTGGTTTTGCACTCACGAATCACTCCTGGCAGTGCTCAGGGGGACCCTCTGGGGTGCCAGGAATCAAACCTGGGTCAGCATCATACAAGAAAGGAATCCTGTTGTCTTGAGAGCATATTTAAGCATAGGCACCTAAGCAAGATTGCTTTTGTTGGGGGAACCATGTACAGGTGCCAGGGATCGAACCCAGGCCAGTGTGGCTGCATGTGAGACACAGCATCTTAACTCCATGGTGGCTATCAAGGGCTGCAGCCCATGGTCACCATCAGGAATAGGCCCTGAGTGCCACAGGAGATGGTCCATACTTGTTTGTTTGGGGGCCACACCCAGCTCTACTCAGGGTTCACTCCTGGCTCCGTGCCCAGGGATCACTCCTGGTGATGCCTTGAAGGCCAGAGGGGATCCCAGGGGTTGAATTAGGGTTGACCACATGTAAGGCCTTTCCCCTGCTACTCTTTCTCCAATCATGACACCCCCCTTCCAGTGTTTCCTTTGCATGTGTGGTTTTTGTTTGCTTTGGGGGCAAACCCAGCAGTGCTCACTCCTGGCTCTGCACTCAAGGATCACTCCTAGCAGTGCTCAGGGGTCCTATGGGGTGCCAGGAATCAAACCCGGGTCAGTGTCATGCAAGAAAAGCACCCTACCCACTGTAGTATTGCTCCCCAGTTACCCTCCCCACCTTGCCACTGGAATAACGCTTATTGGAAGTGCTCTGGCCCTGGTTAAAAGGCGCCTTCCTCCTTGGTGATACAGTCCTAGTTGAGTGGTCCTATGAATTCCTTTTATTTCTTTTCTTTCTTTTTGTTTTGTTGTTGTTGTTTTTTAGCTTTTTGGGTCGCACCTGGTAATGATCATGCTCTACACTCAGGAATCCCTCCTGGTAGTGCTCGCGGGACCCTCTGGGATGCTGGGGATCAAACCCAGATCAGCCACATGCAAGGTAAATGCTCAACCCACTGTCCTATTGCTCCAGCCCTGAACTCTTTCTTCTCCTCCATGGTTTCCCCGTTAAAGAAAGAAGAGAAGCCCAGCTCCACAGGCTAAACACGCATGAGGCACACGAGAGACAAAGGGCCGAGGCATCAGCACCTCCTGGTCCTCCGAGCCCCACCAGGTGTGACCCAAAAACAAAGAATAAGGGGTGGAGTGATAGCACAGAGGGTAGGGTGTTTGCCTTGCACACAGCTGACCCAAGTTCAATCTCTGGCATCCCATGTGGTCCCCCAAGGAGTAATTCCTGAGCAGAGAGCCAGGAATAACCTGAGCATCGCTGGGTATGACCCCCCCCAAAAAAATGAATAAGAAGAGGCAATGGACCATGAATGTCCCTGTTATCTTTTCCCCAAGGTTGACAGGAGTCTTGATTCTTGCACTGTGGCCCTGGGATGCTGGTGCTTAAGGCTTTCGGAGACTGCAAAGCACACCTCCTGTGGACTGAAAGTGTGAGTAGCACAAGAAAGAAAAAACCCTTCATCCATCGCAGTTAGGGAAGGGGTAGGATGGGGCTCTGCAAGCCGGATTCTCTTGGCTCAGATTCTCTTGGTCGACCGCGGCTCTGAGTGACACCAACCGGGCTGGAGAAATTGAAATCCCAAGACTCCCCCTGGAAGTGGGACAGGACTCTCGAGGGAGAAGGTGGGGAAAGCCCCTTCCTACATGAAGACTCGTGAGACCAGGAGCAGCTTGGCCTTCCAGCCGACTGCCCGCTAAGTCACAACCAATGTCTCCGCATACCACTTGGCTGGAATAGCGCCTGAGAGAAAGAGAGTGAAGTGAGTCGTTGACCATTCTTAGTTCTGAGGGCTGGACTGACAGTTCAGGAACCAACTCACAGAAATATCACTGCCTCCCTGATATAAGACTATTTGGGGGGTGGCTGGAGCGATAGCACAGCAGGTAGGGTGTTTGCCTTGCACACAGCTGACCCGGGTTCAATTCCCAGCATCCCATATGGTCCCCAAGGCACCGCCAGGAGTGATTCCTGAGTGCAAAGCCAGGAGTAACCCTAAACATTGCTTGGTGTGACCCAAAAAGCAAAAAAAAAAAAAAAAAAAAAAAGGACTATGTAGGGCACATACCTTGGAATAATAAATTTAATGGCTCTGAATTCAGGAATCACTCCTGTCGGTGCTCAGGGGACCATAGGGAATGCTGGGATCAAACCTGGGTTGACCGTGTACAAGGCAAACACCCTACCCATTGTGCTATCACTCCAGCCCCGTCTTTTTCCTTTTAATCCTTGATCCCTTTACCATCCCAGTGGCTGGACTGAGTCTCTGCCCTCGTAGCATTTGAGATGCAAGCATAGATTAGAATATTTTCGAGTAGGTTAGAATATTTCCAAGTGGAACCAAAAGTCTAGTTTGTGTGTGTTCGGGTTAGTCTTGTCTTGTGGTACAGGGCCTGGAGCCCAGAGACACACACTTTACCCAGACACCCTGTGCCCAGTACCCTCGAAGTCTCTATCACTAGGCTGGCATTTGTGTTTTGCGTGCAGAAGTCCCCGATTTGATCTCCCATGCCTCCTGGTCTCCCCCATCCAAGAAATGAGCTCGGAGTAGCCTCTGAACATGGCCATGTGTGGCCCCAAATCATCCCCCACCCCCCAAATGGCTCGATGACTGACAGCTTCCTGAGAGCATCCTGGCAGATAAACTCTGCCCAGCTGACTTTGCCTTCTAAAGAACCGGGAAATAGGGAGAAACACATCCAGGGGTGCTCAAACACCAGCCCAGGGTCATCCCGGCTCTGTGGGGAGAAACGGGCTCTAGTAAAGGATGGACAGGGGAGGCTGCCCCAGGTCCTGTCAGGGAATCCAGGAAAAGAGCCACCAAGCCCCAGGGAAGCTGGGCGCTGCGGGTGGGGTGGCCACTCCCGTCGTTAATGCGCCGTAATTGCTCCCAAGGAACCGTTCACTTCTCCTCGGCGGTTGTTCACTAGATTTAGGGCTTATAATTACTAGCCCGCCCTCCCCGTGGATCCCACTTAATGGACCACAGGGGAATGCGGAGCATCCGTGAGAACATCAGTGCTGGAGTGAGCCACGCGGATCCTGGGAAGGGCGCCGTGGCCACAGGGCCGGGCGCGTTTCTTGTGCGGTGGTGAAGGAGAGTTGGCTGTCCAATAATGCCCACGTGTGTGCCCAGAGGTGTGGAGTGGAGAACAGGGAGACCGAAGCCTGGAGGTGTAATGCGGAGCAGTGATCATGGGGTCTGGAGCCGTAGTCCCCCGAGGAAGTAAAAATGGAAGGAGATACTCAGATACCGCATGGACACCAGCACGGGGAACATTTATTATTTTTTCTTTTGGGGTCACACCCGGAGATGCACAGGCTTATTCCTGGATAATGCACTCAGGAATCACTCCTGGTGGTGCTTGGAGGATGCTGGGAATTGAATCCGGATTGGACGCGTGCAAGGCAAACACCCTCCCAGCTGTGCTATCACTCCAGCCCAGCACAGTGAACATTAAGGGGCTCATGATGGGAGCTTTGTTCTATAACGAAAACTAGAAACTGGATCTAGGCATAGGCATAAAGACAGGTGGCGGAGCAGGGGGTTAACAGATTTACAGTTTGACTCTTTTTATACAGTTTTTTAAATTTGGAATATTATATGTGCATCACATGGCATCTTCAAATAGTACCTCTTAGAGTTGGATAGTTGTTTCTTTTTTTTTTTTTTGTCCTTGATATTAATAATTCTCATGAGCCCGGATACTTTTTCCTTAATAAGCTTTCTGAGCCCAGGCACTCTTTTTTTTCTTTCTTTTTTAGCTTTTTTGGGGGGTGACACCTGGCGGTACTCAGGGGTTCCTCCTGGCTCTGCACTCAGGAATCACTCCTGGTGGTGCTCGGGTGACACTATGGGTTGGCAGGGATTGAGCCTAGTGCAAGACAAATGCCTTCCCCATTTGTCCTATCACTCCAGCCCCTAGGCAGTCTTTTTTTTGGGGGGCACCCCAGATCCAACCCAGGCCCCCACACCTGCAAGGCCCCACTGCTGAGCTACAGACCCTACCCACAGTGTCTAATTTACAAATTCCCAGGCCTGTTTGACCTGCAGATGAATAGAGCAGTCACCGTTGCTGCCTGACGGGCCATCCCCTAGGCCTGCGGTTCAGAAGAGAGTGTGATGTGAATCCCATTTCAGTAGCACTGCCCTGAAGTCTAGTACAGCATCCACTCTGCCCCCCTGATCCAGCCTTCACCAGGTGGGCTCGTAGCCTCCACCAAGGAGGCAGATGTGGGTCTCCTTCCTGGAGGAAACATTCAACCCGGCATGGCCGTTTGTGACTGTCCGATGGAACGGACCCTTTGGTCCAAGATGGAAAGGGCATGCGTTGTGATGTGTAAGCCCAGGGGGTCCTCTGCTGGACGCCTTCCCAGCGCCTGGGGCGAGCTGTAAGTCTCTCTGGACCCCGGCCCTTGACTCCACAGCTGAGGAAATTTGCAGGCAGGCGCGGTACTTTCTATAGCCTCTGCGGTGCAGGGTAGGGTCCCACTGCTGCGGTGGCGCCCAGCGCCCCTGGTCCGTGTCGCTGTCCGTGGTGCTGCCCACACATGCGCGGCGCTTCTTCGCTGATTCGCTGTCCGCGGTGCTGCCCGTCAGCCTCGGGATGCAGTTGCCGGCGCCGGGAAAGCAGAGGTTTCCGAAGGTCTTGAAGGATGCGGGTACCTCGGTGGCCCCGGCTGCTGTGTGTTAGAGGATTCAGGGCTCTGGCCTCTGTGTGTTCCCAGACACCCCACGGAGCGTCACCACCCCTCCCCACCAGAACAGGGACTGGAGGAGGCTAGAGCTGCTGGCCGTCTCTGACTAGGGATTTCCCGAGCTCCGACATCCAATCCATCAAAAAGTCCCGAGCCTGGTTGTGATTCCATCATAGATAGAGCATTTGTCTCGTTTGTGTGAAGTCCTGGGTCCTTGGTTTCTTTAATCATTGCACCATTTTTTTTTTGGTTTGTACCAATTTTTAAAAAAACAATTGTACCATTGTTTTTTAATCCTATTATATTTTGCATTTGTTTGAGGGCCATTACCTGGAGGTGCTGAAGGAGTAATCCCGGCTCTGCTCAGGGATCACTCCTGGTGATGCTCAGGGGACGTGTGGGATGACAGGGATTGGACCAAGGCCAGTGGCAGGCAAGGCAAACGCCTTTCCCACTGTGCTAATCTCTTCAGCCTCGGATTCTAGCTTCTAAATATCTTTTGAGGGGCAGAGAGATTTTTCCCGGTAGGCTGAGCGTGCAGAAAGAGTAAGCTTTGCGTGCAGCAGGCCTGGATTCATGCTCCAACACAACAATGCCCCCATACCCCCAAGCACCATTGGAAGCAACCCCCAAGCACCATCAGGCATCAGCCCCCCCCCACCGCCGAAAAAATATAAGCAATCTGTTGCATTGACGCGTTTCATCTCACCCCCAGCACTCCCGTGACAATAATGATCTGCGCTGTAACCTTTTATCCCTTCAGGGTAAAATTTGCAACGCGGAATAACTTAAGTTGAAGCCTAGGTATATTGTTTTGTCAGAATTTACAGCGCCGGTTTGCGTTCCAACAACCTGTGTATACAGACAGGGTCAGGATGCCTTTCTGGTGCCGAATGCTGTAAGAGCAATGATTTCATTTAAAATCGAGTGACAGGGAGGGGGAGGGGAGAGAAAGAGAGAGAAAGAGAGAGAGAGAGAGAGAGAGAGAGAGAGAGAGAGAGAGAGAGAGAGAGAGAGAGAG